>BQNB010010673.1:0-83382 GCA_026074375.1 Tanacetum coccineum
TATGTTTTGCCAAACTACTTATTACCCCCACATTGACATATGCCGAAATTTTAGTTTTGTTGTTGTCAAATTCCAGTGTATATGAGATATTGATATGACAAATATTACCATTTCTACTAGTCACGATGTTAACTAGAGTGTGAGGTAAAAAGAATGGATGCTTGTGAATATGCCAATCATATTACGTTTTGTTCGATCATCAAATATTTATCGTTCATACATAATGTTGCTGGGATGGTAATGACGTGAGAGATGAGTAGTCGCGTTCCATCTTCCCGAGCTTGAACTGTAGCAGAAACTAGTAACAAGCTAGTAACAACACGTCACAAGACCCGCGGGTGGAGCCCCTGAATAAGTAGCGTATGTTTTCTTTTGAGTTTCGATTGATTAGAAAGAAATGGGTCGTAGATTACTAGATCATACCTGATTCATTAGCTAGACCGATTGTCTTTAAGTAGGCTGGACCTGTTAGGAAATAACCATATGTTAAATTATTCTCGAATGAGCCGATCGATCGAGCTGCTTGGCCAGTGTCTTAGATCCAGCTATTATAAAAAGGGTCAACACCAAAAGATACCAAAATACTGAACCATTATGCACGTTATATTTCGTAATTGTGGCTTACTTGCACAGTGAACACATACTTAATTGCCACATAGACAAAAAAATTGAGGCTATTACTCTACTTTTTTTTTAACGGCAAAGATGGAATATATAAAAAAAAGAGACTAGCAAGACGCTAAGAACTTTAAAGTACCATAGAGTCAACAAAGGGAAATACATAACATCAAAAAATGGTAAAATCCCGATGACTTTAACTGACGATGGAATCAAAAAAGGGATGAAAAAACTTTTGACACGAAGCCGATGGATCGTTTTTTCATCACTTCGTCAAAAGAAAAAAAAACCCCCCATCCCAAAGGAGGCCGAAGCCAACCGTTTTCACTCGGATGGATTTTTGATGAAACCCCCAAACAAGTCCCCGAGAGAAAGAAAAAAAAGAGAACCATCCTCAAAACCGACGAAGATGCAACGAAAAAAACCTTGCGTACAGGTACGCCAACCCATCGAACTTGAACGCCAGCTTCAGGTGAAAAAACCAAAGCAGCTCTAACCATTGCTCATTTGACGCGTGATCGAAAGGGATACATAAGCCTGTCCATTCCCAAGATAAATTCATATTGATCCCTATTGTGAAGCCACGAAAATGAAGAGAAACGAACATATATCGAAATAGAAGCACTTATCCTCCAACGGTTGAGAGCCTAAACTACGACTATTTTTCGTATCTCCAAAGCCACCAAAGAACGAAGTAAGTAAAAACATAGAACCTGGTTTTTTTCTCTTTAGAAGCATGCCAAGAGATGATCCCAATCATTGAAAGAATCCCAAGAAGAAGCTAGAAAAAGAGATATCACACCATACTAAAAACTAGCTCCACATATCGGTACAATGTCGATTAGAAAAGAAAACATGATTATCAGATTCACATATGGCAATGCAAAGAAGGACAAGAATGCCGGAATATCCATACCCACGGCGAGAGAGATTCAATCTATGAGGGAGTCGGTATCCAAAGGAAAGCCCACATAACACATTGACCTTATTCCCGGGTGATAGATTAATCCCAAGTAGTAGTATGAGCAAGAGTGGGAGGATATTTTGGATCAATCCTAAAACGAGCCATACCTAACGGTAAAAGTACCATTACACACAGACTCTCCAAGTTCAAGATCTTCATTAACAATCAATATTTAGTTGACCCGATTTCATTTAACCATGTCACATAAATAGGCAAGATTTCTAACACCAAGAATTGTCCGAGACCAATTCCAAGAACCATTGCCCATTATAAATACGTCAATGAATAAGACAATCTATGTCTGTGATCAAGATGATATAGCCTATTGTACCTTGTAAAAAAGAGGAGTCTCGCCTACCAAATATCTTTCCAAATCGTAATACGAGTGCCACAACTGCTTAAAAACCGAAAAGTGTTAGATAATAATAATACCTTTCGAGTGAAGAAAATTGGAGGTACCAACTAATGTTACCCAAATGCCCTGAAGCAACACCATTTGATCGAAACCATCTTCTTGACCATGAAAGCTTTGATGACACTGAACCCAAAGGGCGTTTGGGAAGAAAGTAACCTCCAACGCCATTTTTTTAAAGAAAGCAAAGGGTTTAAAGCTTAAGACTGGGTCCGTGCAATGTTTAACCCCTCCTTTATCGAAAGAATTAAGAATAATTGGCCATTTGACCCAAGCCATATTGTTTTTATCCTTTATTACCAACCCAAAAAAATTAAGCCCCGATTCTTCCAGGTCCTTGAAGGCCGAGTATCGTGTTGCTCTGAAAATCGATAGATTAGTAATACCAAGGCTAATTACTCTACTATAATACATTTCACAAATGGACGGGTAGACTTAGCAGCTACATGTCTGTTACAGTGCTACAGTACCGGCCCAAAAACTAGCCCAAAATTTGGCCCAAACTAAAAAAAAAAATATATACAAAACGGACCCTCAACTTTTAACTGTTTACGACTTTTTTACATAAATTTTTAAAAAATAAAATAAAAAAGGCCTCTCAAGTTTCTTTATTCGCAATTTTAAATACAATCATAAAATTTTTAAATAAAAAATAAACTACAGAAATACTTCTGGATCCACGAATAAAATGATACCCAGATGATATATTTACCCAACCGAAACTTGCAACAACACAATGCCAAAAACTTA
Source organism: Tanacetum coccineum (assembly GCA_026074375.1). Lineage (NCBI taxonomy): Eukaryota > Viridiplantae > Streptophyta > Magnoliopsida > Asterales > Asteraceae > Tanacetum > Tanacetum coccineum. The sequence continues at coordinate 2,745 of BQNB010010673.1, forward strand.
ACTCCGCGCAGACGCGCGGGGTTAATTAACCCCCCCTCTATTATTATAAAAATACACATTAGGTACTAAATACACCTGTCGAAAAACGACAAGTGGGGTCAGTGCACAGTAACGGGCTCCCATTTTGGGCTAGTCCGATTTTAGGTTTTTTTTTTTAATTTCTGCACAAAGTAGGAGGGAAAAAATATTACAAAAGTTTTCGATTTATACAGATAAAAAAAATACCCGCAGGAAACATCTTCGATACCGTAAATAACTTATAAAATAAATCAATATGGTCACAAACTACAACCCATTATAATAAAAAAAACTCATATAGCAAAAAAAAACCAACACTTTAAACATATGCCCAACACATAAGCATATAAAAAAATTATTACTAATATACACATTTGTCGACAAACTAGCCTAAAAATTCGCAAACAAATGTGCCCAAAGTAAAATAAAAACTATCCCAAAATTAGCAGGAAATCTGGCACCAAAGTATAAAAAAAAAAGCAAACGTCCCCTCAACTATTTTCAGATTTTCTTACAAAAAAATCCCGTAAAAAAGTTAACAAAAAAAAAACACGTCAAGTTTTATTGTTCACTAGAACTTTTTTGCATTCATCGCCACAATAAAAAGATAGCGATACCGTCCAAAAAAGAAAACATCGGAAAAAATAACGCCGTCCCAACTGCAAAAAAAAAAACCCGAAACATACAAAAAAAAGGAAATATCCGGGAAAAAATATTGGAGGTTGGTAATGGGAAAGATAATGAAAAAAATGGTTGGTTAACTATAAAAGGAATGCTAGATCAACTCATAACTCACATAAAAACTTTCACATGCACATGTGGCATGTAACTTGCACCAATCACTAAGTGTCATATTTTTTTTTTTTCAATACCTATATTTGTTTGACACATACGGGTGTAAAAATTTTATGTGTAAAATGGGTGTGAATCTAGCATTTCTCTAACTATAATGCAATTAATCATTCTTTAGTATTGGACCATACTCCATTACCCCAATTTGAGGGTAATCAATTTTCGTTACCCACTTAATTACTTAAATACAATAATAACCGTCCCTGTGAAGAGAAAAGTTATATGTAAAACACTATTTAATTAAAGAATAATCCATTTCATCTCAACCATCCATTTTATTTCCATCTAATGGTTTAGATCAATTTCTATTTTAATTTAATTAAAAAACTTACTTTCATTCTATTTTTTTAAAATTAAGTATCTCACAAACTGTTAATCGTTACGCAAAACGGAACATACCATCACAACGAGAATTAAATCATCTTTCTATAGAAGGGCACTTTTATATACGTTCGACCATTTTTTTTTGATTTTTTTCAGTCACGTCTGAAAAAATCACATGTGATTTTTTCGACGTGACTTAAAAAAAAATTCGAAAAAACATTCGTCAAAAGTATATAGAAGTGCCTCTCTATATAAAGATTAAAAAAAAATACTCGTCGCGATGGTCTATTTTTTTTCGTTTGACGATTTACCGTTTGCAAGACATTTTATTTTTAAGAAAAGGTGGAAAGTAGGTTTTTTTTTTGATGAAAAAATAAGTGGCTAGGATTCACTCATTTATTCTTTAAGATGATAATGTTTTATAAGGATCTCACGTCTCCCTGTGAGCCTTCCGGCCTTCGATTTATTTTCATCACAATTACTCTATTTCATAAATGAAGTAGCGACACCATTAATTATTCATAGATCCGTGATCTTTTATGTTTAACAAGCAAAGATCTTCGCGCGTTGCTGAGGGTGTTAATTTTTCGCGCGTTGTTGCGGGCCGTTAATTTTTTTTTTCGCGTGTTATTGTGAAGAGTTTATTTTGTCGGTCTCATATTTAATAGTGCGGGTTTACTTTTTCAGTATCATGTTTAACAGTTTTTTTTATATGGTCCTACGCGTTGTTGCGTGGCGTTAAAATTTTGTTTTTTTATTATGTTTTTTTTATTTTTTATTTTTTTGCGAATTTATTTTTTTGGTCTCATGGTGTAAAATGACACTGTTTAAGTCAATTCGAAAATGTTACCGCGGGTATTTTTTTATCTGAATGCGTCGGTACTTTTGTAACATTTTTTTTCTTTCCTATTTTGTGCCAACAAATTAAAAAAAAAAAAAAAAAACTAATTGGGCCGGCCCAAATTTTTGGGCTAAATTTTGTGGGCTTCTTTTTGGCCCAGCACTGTAGCACTGTAGCTACAGTGCTTAAAATGAACAGTGTTTATGTGAGACAGCTAAACGCTGTCGTTTTAAACTTCTATTGATATATTATATAATGAATTGATGTGAATGCTATCATACATGTTCATCAAATTGCTATAGTTTTAGTCTGATCCGTGATCTTTTATGTTTAATGAATTGATGTGAATGCTATCATACATGTTCATCAAATTGCTATAGTTTTAGTCTGCAACCAATTCTTCCTACTACCAACAATTCATTGTAATTTCAAATTCAACACTATTGTGGTTAATCACCAAAGGTATTACATATATTCGTGATCAAAGAACAGATCTTGAATGAATTGATGTGAATGCTATCATACATGTTCATCAAATTGCTATAATTTTAGTCTGCAACCAATTCTTCCTACTACCAACAATTCATTGTAATTTCAAATTCAACACTATTGTGGTTAATCACCAAAGGTATTACATATATTCGTGATCAAAGAACAGATCTTGAATGAATTGATGTGAATGCTATCATAACAATTCATCAATTGCTATAGTTTTATTCTGATCCGTGATCTTTTAATGTTAATTTGAATTGGATGTGAAATGCTATTCATACTGTTCATCAAATTGCTATAGTTATAGTCCTGCAAACCATTCTTCTACAACCAACAATTCATTTAATTTCAAATTCAACACTATTGTGGTTAATCACCAAAGGTATTACATATATTCTGTGATCAAGAGAACAGAATCTTGAATGAAATGATGTGAATGATATCAATACCATGTTCATACAAAAAATGCAATATAGTTTTATAGTCTGAACCGTGAATCTTTTTATGTTTAATGAATTGATGTGAATGCTATCATACATGTTCATCAAATTGCTATAGTTTTAAGTCTGCAAGCCAATTCTTTCCGACTAACCAACAATGCATTGTAATTTCAATTCAACACTAATGTGGTTAATCACATCACCAAAAGGTATTACGTATATACGTGATCAAAGAAACAATATTGAATGAATTGATGTGAATGCTATCATACATGTTCATCAAATTGCTATATTATTCATAGATCCGTGATCTTTTATGTTTAATGAATTGATGTGAATGTTATCATACATGTTCATCAAATTGCTATAGTTTTAGTCTGATCCGTGATCTTTTATGTTTAATGAATTGATGTGAATGCTATCATACATGTTCATCAAATTGCTATAGTTTTAGTCTGCAACCAATTCTTCCTACTACCAACAATTCATTGTAATTTCAAATTCAACACTATTGTGGTTAATCACCAAAGGTATTACATATATTCGTGATCAAAGAACAGATCTTGAATGAATTGATGTGAATGCTATCATACATGTTCATCAAATTGCTATAGTTTTTAGTCTGAATTCCCGTGATCTTTTTATGTTTAATGAATTGATGGAATAGCTCCATACTTTATCAATTGCTATAGTTTCTTAGGGACTGGCAAAACCAATTCTTCCTACTTCACCAACAATTTGTCATTTTATAATTTCAAATTCAACACAATTGTGGTTAATACAAAGGTAATTACAAATAATCGTGACAAAGAACATATCTTGAATGAATTGATTGTGAATGCTATCCATACATAGTTCATATAAATTGCTATAGTTTTAGTCCTGATCCGAGATCTTTATTATGTTTATAGAATTGATGTGAATGCTATCCATACATTGTTCATCTAAATTGCTATAATTTTAGTCCTGCAAAACCAGATTCTTCCCTACTAACCCAACAATATCAATGTAATTTCAAATTCAACACTGTTGTGGTTAATCACCAAAGGTATTACATATATTCGTGATCAAAGAACTAGATTCTTGAATGAATGATGTGAATGCTATCAACATGTACATCAAATGCTATTAGTTATATGTCTGGACCCGTGAATTTTATGTTTAAATAGAAATAGAAGTGAAAATGCTAACATACATGTTCAACAAATTGCTATAGTTTAATAGTCTGCACCAATTCTTCTTCCCCTACTACCAACAATTCATGTAAATTTCAAATTCAACACTATTGTGGTTAATCACCAAAGGTATTACATATATTCATGATCAAAGAACAGATCTTGAATGAATTGATGTGAATGCTATCATACATGTTCATCAAATTGCTATAATTTTAGTCTGCAACCAATTCTTCCTACTACCAACAATTCATTGTAATTTCAAATTCAACACTATTGTGGTTAATCACCAAAGGTATTACATATATTCGTGATCAAAGAACAGATCTTGAATGAATTGATGTGAATGCTATCATACATGTTCATCAAATTGCTATAGTTTTAGTCTGATCCGTGATCTTTTATGTTTAATGAATTGATGTGAATGCTATCATACATGTTCATCAAATTGCTATAGTTTTAGTCTGCAACCAATTCTTCCTACTAAACCAACAATTCCTTGAATTCAAATTCAACACTATTTGTGGTCATCATCACCAAAGGTATTACATATATTCGTGATCAAAGAACAGATCTTGAATGAATTGATGTGAATGGATATCATACATGTTCATCAAATTGCTATAGTTTTAGTCTGATCCGTGATCTTTTATGTTTAATGAATTGATGTGAATGCTATCATACATGTTCAACAAATTGCTATAGTTTTTAAGGGCTGCAACCAATTCTTCCTACTACCAACAATTCATGTAATTTCAAATTCCAACACTATTGACGGATAATCACCAAAGGTATTACATAATTCTTATCAAATAAGAACATATCTTGATGAATTGATTTGAATGCTATCATAACATGATCCATCAAATGCAATAGTTATTATGTCTGAATCCGAGATCCTTTTATGTTAATGAAATTGATGTGAATGCTATCATACATGTTCATCAAATTGCTATAATTTTAGTCTGCAACCAATTCTTCCTACTACCAACAATTCATTGTAATTTCAAATTCAACACTATTGTGGTTAATCACCAAAGGTATTACATATATTCGTGATCAAAGAACAGATCTTGAATGAATTGATGTGAATGTTATCATACATGTTCATCAAATTGCTATAGTTTTAGTCTGATCCGTGATCTTTTATGTTTAATGAATTAATGTGAATGCTATCATACATGTTCATCAAATTGCTATAGTTTTAGGTCTCAACAATTCCTTCCTACTACTAACAAATCATTGACTATCAACTCAACCCACTATTGTGGTTAATCAACCAAAGGTATAGACATATATTTCGTGACAAAATAACAGATCTTGAATGAATTGATGTGAATGCTATCATACATGTTCATCAAATTGCTATAGTTTTAGTCTGCACCGTGATCATTTATGTTTTAATGAAATGATGGAATGCAATCATACAATGTTCATCCAAATTGCTACAGTTTTAGTCCTGCAACACATATCTTTCCTACTACCAACAATTCATTGTAAATTTCAAATTCAACACAATTGTGGTAATCACCAAAGGAATTACATAAAATTCGTGATCATATGAACAATCTGAATGAATTGAATGTGAATGCCATCAATAGTTCATTAAATTTGCTATAGATTTTATCTGATCCGAGATCTTTTCATGTTTAAATGAATAGATGTGAATGCTATCGAGACATGTTCTATTAAATAATCTATAATTTTAGTCTGCAACCAATTCACCTAACTACCAACAATCATTAATCTTCAAAATTCAACAACACTGTGTGGGTAATCACCAAAGGTATTTCGTTCAAATAATGCGAGATCAAAAGAAAACAGATCTTGAATGAATTGATGTGAATGCTATCATACATGTTCATCAAATTGCTATAGTTTTAGTCTGATCCGTGATCTTTTATGTTTAATGAATTGATGTGAATGCTATCATACATGTTCATCAAATTGCTATAGTTTTAGTCTGCAACCAATTCTTCCTACTACCAACAATTCCGTTTGTAATTTCAAATTCAACACTATTGTGGTTAATCACCAAAGGTATTACATATATTCGTGATCAAAGAACAGATCTTGAATGAATTGATGTGAATGCTATCCTACACATGGACCATCAATAAGCTATAGTTTTAGGACCTGATCCGTGATCTTTTATGTTTAATGAATTGATGTGAATGCTATCATACATGTTCATCAAATTGCTATAGTTTTAGTCTGCAACCAATTCTTCCTACTACCAACAATTCATTGTAATTTCAAATTCAACACTATTGTGGTTAATCACCAAAGGTATTACATATATTCGTGATCAAAGAACAGATCTTGAATTGTGTCAGTGGAGTATATAAAAACTGCTTTAATATGTATATAACAAATAATGGAGTAGTAGCTAGTATGTACCAAGCAACGTTAATGAGATAAAAGATATCATTATATTCTTTTGCATTCCCTTTGCCATTTTCATTATCATTCCTCACTTTGAACCTAACGCACCCTGAAGTCTAATGGTAATCGAGTTCAAAATGGCCGTAGAAAAACCGGATTAGGCTGCATACATTTAAATGTGCGTTTGGTTTGTAATAATGAATCATTGTCGGTAATGGTATCATAACAGGGTAGAATTGGAATAAGGACATTATTCTCGATATTGTTGTTTAGTTTATTACTTCTCCTGTCCTAATTTATTAGTCCACTTTTGACTTTTTAAAGTCTTTATTATTTAACTTTGATTATAAATATTTTTTATAAAAACTGCTTTAATATGTATATAACAAATAATGGAGTAGTAGCTAGTATGTACCAAGCAACGTTAATGAGATAAAATATATCATTATATTCCTTTGCATTCCTTTTGCCATTTTCATTTTCATTAAAGTTTAAAAATAAAGATAAAGATTGGCTTATAAATTAGGAGGGAGGAAGTAATATAATTTGGGTATTTGATTTCTCAAGATGGGTCTATTTACCTTTTTTTTCAAAAATAATGAAAAAAATAACATAATATAGTTTTTTTTAGAATATTCCTAAAAGGAACATGGAACTTAAACTTGATTCAAGAAGTAGTCAATTTGAACCCTCTCCTTCCCATTTTGATCAAGCTCTACCCTCTACTGCTTCACTAAGTTCATTGCTTGACACGTGTAAATTTTCTTATTAGAAAAGTACACATGATTAATGTTTGTCTTTTATTAATATATTAAAAATACTAAATTACCCTCATAAATTATTTTCTTTATAATAGTCTCTTTTTTTCTTAAATTGTTTCAGCACCACCACCATTGTAAACCCATATTTGACCAAGATCTGTCACCATCATAATTCGGTAACAGAAACATCACAGATTCCGACAACGAATGGTTATTAATTGTTGAAAAATTTGGTTGACAAAGTGATTTTTGACCAACTTTGAACACAATTATCTATATGTATGTGTCATAATATAAAGTAATAGTTTTGTAATTTGCGTTCTCATGTAGAGAGCATTCGCAATGAACTTTATTTATTTTTCATGTGTCCAAAATGAAGTTGATGTGAACGAGATATCGCGTCTCAAAGTTAGATATTCGGTATCACGCTTAAAGAGGAATTTATGTTTATTTTCTATCTCACATCCGTGAGATGAGTAAACTTGTGAGGACTCTATAGTGTATAAACAGAGGCTCTAATTCCATAGCTTTGATACACATCAAATTAATAAGTATTATTGATTTTCAACTTATGAAGTACACATCTCGAAAGGTGATATTCCAGGCAGTTTGTTAAGTCCGACGGTACAACTTACTGTTTCGGTTGTTGTACCCTACGAAACAGACGACAAATCTGTTTTAAGGGAAACGTATCAAACACATGCCTACACACTAAGTTCTAAGCGGTCAAACTCTGCCCGAATAGTGTATTCCTTGATGATGATCTAGTAAGTCCTTTTACTATTTTATTGTTTTATTTAATTATCGTTTATAGTGTTTGTTTTCTGCTTCTACCTCATTCTGTTTGTTTTATTTTCGGTTAATTATTTATTGATTATAATCTGATTTTATCTTAATAAAAGTGTACATGTTTTCCTACAATTTTAAAATAGATTCTGTGTAATAGAATTAAAACACTTTTTTGTTTAAATCAGATTAATTTAATTAACAGATTTTTATACAAGTTGTTTTTCGTCGAAACCAAGATTGTGTTTCTTTGGAAAACCAGTTTTAAGTAAACATAATTTTAATTGACAAATTTGGTGTTACATATCTATAAACTATTTTTAAAACAGTTTATTGAATCAGTTTATTATGAAACCATGGTGAGTTTCTTTTCAAACTGATCTTTTAGTTTGTTTATTACCTATGTTCCAAGATTTATTGAAACCAAGATTGAGTTTTTCCTAATCAGATTTAGTACAAGTTTATATAAACCAAGTCGAGGTTTAATAAAATACCAAATTATTCTATAAGTAACAAGTTCTTTTAACTATTTTTTTGTGACAAGATTACAATAGTAACACAAGTGTGACCCTAGTGAATCTTGTAAATGTAATTGGTGCGCCAGTTACTAACATAGTTGCAAATCATGATGAATTTAGATTCATTAAAACCAAGTGGAGTTTCTTTGACACACATCTCATAAATAGAAGTTGCTATTTTATTAGATTATTAGAATGTATTCATTAAAACCAAGTGGAGTTTCTTTGAAACAGATCTTATAAAATAAAAGTTGTTATTTTATTACATTATTAGAACGTATCCATTAAAAACAAGTAGAGTTTCTTTGAAATATATCTCATAAAATGCAAGTTGTTATTTTCTAGATAAGTGTAACATGTTCAATGAAACCAATGAGAGTTTCTTTGAAACAAGATATTGATAATAATACAAGTTATTATTAAATATCGAATTATATACATCATTTTTACTAAATTAGTGGAAGTGTTTGTTTGACTTGTCTAGTTTATTTTAAATCGGGTCAAGTTTAATTATTAACTAGATATAATTCTTGAAATATTTTGGAGTTTAAAAGTATATCTATAGAAACCTTGTTTAGTTTCTTTAGAAGAATAGATATACTGAAACCTTGTTGAGTTTCTTTGTAGAAATAGATCATGTGAAACAGATTTATTAAAAAAATAGATTTATTAAGATCTTCTTAATAAAGATTGACAACATCATATTACATATGTGTTTTTGTTAAAACATTATGTAATAAGTGATATTGTTTAATTTTTTTTAATCGAAAGACTTCTTTTAAAACGGTTTTGTAAAACGGATCTTACAAAACATTAGTGTTTTAAACAAAAACGAATTAAAATCGTTTTGTTAAGAAACACTTGTAATTAAGCATGTTGTTAATAGTACCAAAATTAGTTTCAAACTAATCATGGGACCTCGTATTTACAAAATATTTGGAATGTCACGAGTGACATCTAAAGATCTGCTTGTTAAAAGGAGACCGATACTCGATTTACGTGTAAGGTAAATGCTTTGAAGCATTCAAAAATCTTATGTGCCATAATTATGCGTTATATGCTCTGAATGACATGAAAACTGAGGCCATGAGGGAATCTGACCTTAGATAATAGTGGATTAGCACTTCGGTATCATGTCATGTATACGTGATAGAGTTTTGATTAACTCTTTCAATGCAGTTGAGAATGGACAGAACAAATTTGGGCAACTCTCCAACTGCTAATATCAAGGAAAAGGGGATGTGATTCACATCTGTAAAAAATTCTAAGTTTACCAACGCATTGTACGTGCTGGAGATTCCGTAGGAATCTTGTGTTCGGATGGTTGCTTAATGAATTTTGGCTTCCATCTTGTGTTTCAATCAAATAAAAATTGAGTTGACGAATAACATAATTTGAGTCCGTACGGGTTACGGCTTTAGTAATGTTTAAGCTGAATGCATTTTCTAATGGTTATTTTAGCAAAATGAGTATGAATTCAGCTTATTTGATTCTTTAAATGTATGGCATGGCTGACTCAGCATGCAAGCTTATATGAACATTTCAATAGGACATTTATAAGTTATAATACAACTATAATATGAAAGATTTAACACAACGAAAAGTTTAGAAATACGATTCGTGTTATGCAGGAAGCAAACGGGTCAAATTAGGGGTTTTAAAACGTAAGAGTTAGGAGTTTAAGATCAACTTCCTTATATAATCAAATAAATTGTTATTTTAATAATCGTTATATAAGCATGCACTAGGATAGTCTATACCAACTTTAATCATTATGACTTTCGGTTTTAAGAACCAACGCGAAATTATGGACCGAAAGTTTGGGCGTACGGTTATGGTTCAAAATGGGCGAAAATGAAGCATGACATTGAGTTATGAAATTTATAACCAGCGTTTATGTATGGATCATATGAATCACTTATTAAGGGGTGTTTTAGTCAGGTATGAAGATGGATATAACCTGGGGGTTTGCGCTTTAGCTAGAACTGTGGTAAAAATCAGGCTTTTTTGCTTCTGTTACGCATTAGAATAACGACTCTAGGGCTGTTGTTAATGGTTTCTTGTCTTCCTTTCGTAAACTTGGCCTTCCTAAGTCTTTAGGATTTTAAAGCAAAGGGATTGTGCTATGTAGGGATATAGGAGGGTGGGAAGGTGGGGGATGAAGTGAAATGAAGAGTTATGGCTTCTATTTAGAGGGTGAACCACCTTAGGGCAAGGTTAAGCTTGTAATTGAGATGGGACATGTGGTGAGTCTATAGGGTGATGGGAGGGTTATAGGGATGTGTTGATTTTAAGCTAGAAAACTAGCTTTGATGAGTTGGTTTTTACCTTTGCATGTCGCGGCTAAGAATGGAGGAAACAAGGAACCATGTGATCATTATTTAACTATAAATGAGGAAGATATTTGATGAGAGGTGCTTGTAAGCATTGAGGTGCTTGGTTACAAGAAAAACATTCAAAATGGGTCACTTTGCAAAGGTTTTAGGTTTCAGGGGGTAAAAAAAAAAACAATTAGGTCAATTAGGGTTTTTGAAGCTTTGATTTCGCTTGTATATTTGATTAGGAATGATAGGTTTACTGATCTAAGATTTATATTAAGGATTATAATAAAATTTTTATAGGTGGTTTAGGTTAAAATGGGTAGAAAATGAGTAAACAAGGTCGCGGGTCATTTTAGGGCACGTATAGGTTCATTAGGGTTTTCATGGCTTATAACTTTTGTACATTTCTAGGAAAATGATAGATGATGGATTGTAAACTCATTTTATGAGTTTACAATGGCACTTGATTAATTGTTGGTGGTTTAAATGGTTAAAAATGAGTAAACGGGTCAAAAGTTCCAATTAGGGCATAATTAGGGTTTTCTAGGTTTATTTCTTGTATAATTGAAGTAAAATGATGAAATGATGATGGAATATGATTGAGAATGTTGTAAATTAAGTTATTACAACTTATTTGAGTGTTGGTTTGGGTTTACAATGGATAAAAATCAAGAAACGAGTCATGGTTTAGAAACTAGCTCGGTTTTAGGGTTTAGGGTTTTGAGTGTAAAAAGTTGTATGAAAGCTTATGAATAGAATAATTAGGGTTTACACATTGTATATTGAGTGTAGTAGCTTGTACACAAGTGATGGTGAAGAAATTAAAATGATAACGGAGGTAAAACGGCTATTTTGGATGTCATGCTTAATGACTTGTACATTGTGCTTTGAAAACTTGTACTTGACTTGGAGGGAATTTATATTTCAAATGATATTTTATATTACTTGTATATATGCTTTAGTAGCTTGTACATTCACTTTAGATGTTAACCCTTCATGGAATTTAGGGTTTAGAGGTATACGATAACGGTTTAAAGCCCGTATTGATATAACATTGCGAATAGTACATTATAGGGATAATGTACTTTGTAAAAATGATATGATGATATTGACTTGACATGTTATGATGTTTGCTTGACATATATGAAGACAAGATTGCCATAGGTGGTTGTGTGAGCTTGTCTACTTTAGTTATGCAAGTTACCTTGCATAATGAGATATTGACAATGCAAGTAATGTAATAAAGCGAAAAATTTCCTCGTATAATTGTGATAATAGTAAAATAGGTTTTGCATTTGATGAAAATTATTGGATTGTTATAGTCTCCACCCCTTACAGAAATCTCGTCTTGAGATTTAGTTAAAAGTTGTAGTGAATAGATGTAGGTACTGGGCATGAACTTGATCTTTATGTTAGGCTAATCAAGGTCACAAGTCTACGTGTGTGATGCATTTATAATTATGTTGCGCACCATAATTATAATTACCTCTTTTCACACGTCTACTTATTTCCAGGCACACTCTTGATGGACAGCCAGAGAATTTCTTCCTGATTTCTGATTAGAACCGGGGGATGGGGATACTTTGATTTGTGGAACCTGTGAGTTATGGGCCTACCATGCTTCTGCTACGCTACTGTGATCGTAAAGAATTGTTATTCATTAACCTTTAAAAGTCAACATCGAATAAGAATGCTATCACAAGTCTTTGTAAATTTCATACTTAGTGGTATTGAATATCATTTGGCTTTATATTAGATTATTGTGTGTTTCCTTGTTTTTTATGTTGCAGAATATTGAGAATTTTAGAATACGGGAGATTCAGGGATATGAGTGGAGTCAAGATAATGATTGTAAGAGAGTTGGCTATCACGTGAGATTTAGATTTTGAATGATGAAAGGAGATGGTTGATAGGTATTATGTATGAGTTAATAATGATAATGATAAGGAAATGGATTGAAAGAAATTGTTTGTACGTATGTTATATATCGCTTAACCCTATTTATTTATAATTTGTCACTTACAAAAGAGGCGTCTCCAAGTCCTTGTAACTAAGATTTATAATTTCGATAGTTTGGAGATTGATAATTTCTTAGTTGCAAATAGAAGATAACGTGACCTAATTAATTTCATTAAGATGATATAAATCGTCTCTTATCTAAGATAAAACACGATATGGTAATGTGAGGAAAATGATATCATATGAATGGTTAGATAATATTGAGATATATAATAGGCTGAAAATTTATGTTGAAAGGTATGAGGGAGTATTCAGAGTTTGTATAGACATAATAGAATTCGTTAGATTTGACAAATTATGTACTGAGTATTTGATATCATCAGATAAACAAGATGTAACGGAATATGAAGTCTTTATTATTTCATGGGATAGCTTTACATAGAAATCTTAAAAGAGGTTGATTCTTGATGGTAACATCTCGTAGAAAATTCTAGATAAGGTAAAAATGAAAGATTGTAGCTTGATGGATTGGTGTTTTCAGATTAAAGAAGATTCTGATGAAACTTGATTTCCTCGAGAAGTGTTTCTTGGGTAGAATTCTAAATGTGAACAAAAGCAAGCTTGTGTCTATGTATGCATTCATGTGGCCCCAATTATTTGCTTTTGAGCGTACTGATTTGCATATGTTTTTCTTTTCCACAGGCCATTTCAATTACGGATATGTTTGTAGATCATTTAGTGGTTGGTTTTTGTTTTTATAGTACTTGGTCTTGTGGCTTATCTTGTGCAAACTTGACATTGGACACTGCAAGGGTCCGTGTGATGTAGTCTACATCTTTTTCACAAGGAAGGTTGCCAGTATACCATTGTAGAAGCATAAGTCTTGAAGGATCTTGTCCTTTTATGCTGTTTGTTGGGGGATCATTGTTATGATTGTTATTGTTGCGGTTATCTTGGTAGTGTTTGTGATTGTGATAGATGGAGGGTTATTATTGTTGTGTTCATTGGGTTAGGTTGTTGTTGTTTGGTGTTTTTCATCTATCTTCAAACCTTCGTTTGTGTGATTATGGTTTCTTGCCAGAATCAAGCTTTATTATTCTGATAATTAATCTCTAGGCTATGTTGATGGTTTCCTCCCAAAGTTTGAGGCTTCAAGGCAGTAACATTTCCTTCATAATACTTCTGGGTAATCCACTATGAAGACTTCTAATACTTTCTTGGCGTTTGGTACCATGTTTGGGCATAAGACGGCTAATTCCTGAAATCTCCTAATATAAGTCTTAAGATCATTTCCTTTCACGGCCAAGTTGTAAAATTCGTCTTCCATTTTCTTGACTTCAGTTCGAGGGTAATACTTATTGGTTAAGAGCCTTTTCAATTCGGTCCAAGTGATCTATTGGGTGTTCTATTACGTAGGTTGGGAGTCTATGAATTCCACCAGGACAAGGCATCATCGGTTAAGGTCCCGGTAGCAAATGTCACTTTGTTTTCCTCGGCACAGTTGCTACGAGAAAATACCGATTCAGTCCGCTCAAACCAGCGAATGAGGTCAACTGCTCCTTCCGTACCATTGAAGTAGAAAGGTTGACAGCTAATGAACTCTTTATAGTTTCCCGTTTTTGCTACAGGAGTTCCAGTAGGTCCGGTGTTCCTATTAGGATTACTAGCACTTGCCATTGATGCAACTTGTGCTTTCAGAGCTGAGGAAATGCCATCATTAATTAGTTGCTGGATGGCAGCTAAAGTTATGGCTGGTGTTTCAGATGTTGACGTCCTTTTGGGAGGCATTCTATCAACAGAGGATAACACGTAGTAAGAATGATATCATAAGTTTTGAAAAGTAATAAAAGAGAATGTGATGCTTAAAATGCTTAAAGGGAAATGCTTATTTTTGAATTTTTAAGCACTTAGAGGTTATGATCAAAGGAGGAGATAATGATGCAAATGTGGAATGATGATGAAAGAGAGATAAGTTGGAAACAATAAGGTATGAAACGGATAATGGAACATTAAGGTTACAAAAGGGATTGCCTTTATATATGAAACGTACCTTTTTACTATACCTAAGTAAGATTGACAAGCATTTTTATTTTACCACAAATCCTGTCGTTGGCTTGGATAAAGCTTTTAAATAGTCTAAGAGTTTGTTGATTTCGGAACGGTTGATGACATCCTAATGATCTTCTGATCCGTTTGGTGATCGAGTTGGATTTTTCAATATTCGTTCAAGATCAGAAATTCGTAGTGAGCTAAATGCAATCTTATCTTTTTGTCCTAATTTCTTCCTTTGATGTTTGATAATCTGAGAACGAACTCTCTCAAGTTAGATTTTTAGTTCGTTACTATTCCTTTATGTGATCATTTATTAATACGTCCTTCTCTTTCATTTTATCCAATAAAGGTGAAAAGGAGCGTTCTTCTAAGTAATTCAAAATATCTTCGACTTGTTCCTCATGATGTTTCAAATACATCTTAGTTGAACATTTTCCTATTTCAAATATCTGAGGTGGGGTAGGAGTATAAACTAAGGAAGATGGTGATACCAAATTACGGGTTTGATTCCGAGATGGATTAGATAACGTAGTTTGAGGAAGATGGGAACAGATTCATTTCTTAGGTGGTAATAGTTCTTCAGGAACAAAGAAATATCGAGGATCAAATAGTAATGATGGTGGTAATACCGGAGATGGAGTCAAAATAGCTGGTGGAGTAATAGGATCTGGTGATGAAATAGGTAATTCCTTAGCATAAAATGCTTGTACGTCCTTCAACAGGATTATGTAGAAGATGAGAATACTGGGTTGGATCATATTATCTTATAGAGTTTTTATGTAAGAGTTAAATGAATTGCTTTCCGATGAAGCGGGAAGTAATCGGTGATGGGAACCGAAGTATAGTTTAACGGGGGGAATATTCATAGAGGAAAAAAAGCATCATCAATATCGGAAGTAATCGGTTGGGAGAAGACAATCGTTCTGATAACTACCCAAAGTTTTGTAAATAAATCGTTATTGTATGTAATAGTATAATAGATATGTATCTTTACATACTTGTTCCGGAATGTAGTGACATGGAGGACTTTGATGGCTGAAAAAGAAATGTGGTTATAGTTAAGGTTTTAACCTTGTTCTCTATAACCATGGCGCTGATACCAATCTGTAAACACACTATTTTTTACAATAGTTGGGAAGCTAAATCTGGGGTATTAATTCATGGATACAACAATCATAATCATAGAAAACGACTTAAAAGAGACGTTTTTGGAAAATTTAGTTATCATTCATTATAATCAGAGTTTTTACAAAATGCAAGTCCCACAATCTAAAACATAAAGTGTGAATGATAACAGTTCAACCATCTTCAAGTCCATGCCACTCCGTGCCGTAAGTTGCTTAATTACCTAAGATAAACATGCTAAAAAGTCAACACAATGGTTGAGTGAAATTCATAGGTTTGATAAACAGTTTGAATACAAGTCATAGTGTAATAATTGTATAAACACAATTATTATAGAAAATTGTATTGTTATTATACACCCGTTATTAGTAATGATTGCAACGAATACAATCATCATAGTAACAGTGTATTATTGCATTTTTGTCTTGTTTGGTCTGTTTGGTCTGATTGATCTGATTGGTCTGATTGATCTGATTGATCTGATTGGTCATGTTCCTTGCCTAACCTTATGGCACCAACACATTATCATCCAAAGTTAATTTAATGACTTGAAGAGCTCATAATATCAACATATTAACATCCCAAAGTCAATTTAATGACTTGAAGTCAATTTAATGACTTGTAGGATTTATAATATTAACACATTAATATCTAAAGTCAATTTAACGACTTGAAGTCAAATTTAACGACTTGTAGGATAGATAACTTAGACAGCAATTGTAATGATATGTCAGGATAGCATGTAATTTGGAAAACACTTGTATTCGTAATTTATAACAGGTATCCCCCTCACGGGTTTATGAAAAGATTGAAATGCGAGGCTATGAATTCACTAAGTCTTTGAAAAGTAATCACATTGTTATAAGATAAACGAGTATGTAATAGAGTTTGTAACAAGCATGTATCCCCCTCGCGGGTTTATAAAACATGTAAATGAGTAAAGGCGAGGTTATGAATCTCACCTGATAGGTAGATGCAATAAATATTTCAGAATGAAAGCTGACGACCTTATCACAATCTTAACCGGGGAAGGTTGATATAGCAAAATGATAGTAAACAGCCACGTCAAGCAACCTGAGTAAATATGTCAAGTCTTAGGAAGATTGTACTTTAGAACTTTGGTTTAATAATTTAATGAGTTTGATTGGAGAGTTTGGAATTATTGTATCACCGTTCGGGCCATCATAACTCAGAAGTCATTCAGTAAACGTTTGAGGAGCTAGGGCACTTTAAATCGTAAACCCAACAACTCAGTCAGAACGTAATACCAAGATGAAACCCCTTAATATGAAGCTCCCTAGTATTGTGATACGATATAATCGGTTTTAAGCGTTT
The DNA here is from genome assembly GCA_026074375.1 of Tanacetum coccineum. Taxonomy (NCBI): domain Eukaryota; kingdom Viridiplantae; phylum Streptophyta; class Magnoliopsida; order Asterales; family Asteraceae; genus Tanacetum; species Tanacetum coccineum. The sequence goes on from BQNB010010673.1 coordinate 20,129, forward strand.
TGATCAATATCTGGAAATGATAAGCACGACAAGCGTTAATTAAAGTTATGTCTTGTAATGTTTTGAATGTATTTTTATACTTTTTCAAAATGTTACATTTTAGACCCTTAAGAATGAAAAATGGCAAAATATACCCTCGGAGTTTGCACTTTTATGAGTTTGGTCCTTCAAGTTTAAAAGATATACCAAGTAAACCTTGTACTTTGAAAAGTGACATAATAGACCCCTGTAGTTATAACTTTGATAAAATGACATTTTTAGTCCTTTTAGTTATAAGTTTCCGAAAGTTACGATATATACCCCTTGCATGGATTATAATTACAAAACATGTCCAAATTGCCATGCAAGCTTATTTTAACATTTCAATAGACATTTATAAGTTATAATAAACTATAATATGAAGATTTAACACAACGAAAGTTTAAAATAACGATTCGGTTTTAAAACGTAAACGCGCGGGTTTTAAGTTCAAATTTCTTCAAGATCAATTAAAGTGTGTTATTTTAACTTTAAGTTAAGCAGGCTAGGATATAGATTATAACAAATTTAACCACTTTGGAACATTTAGTTTAAGAAAAACCGAAATTAGGCCTTTTTTTTTATTTTTTTTTAGGGGTACGGTTTTGGATCAAAATGGAAAATGAGCAGAATTGGGTTTATGAACTTTATCAAGAGTTTATTTTAGGATCCATATGAACATTATAAGGGTTTCTGTAGTAGCATGGTATGAAGTTGATTTAGGGGCTATAAAAATAAAAAAAAATAACCCCCTGGGTTTGAGCTTATAATTTAGAAATGAGTCGAAATCGAGACTTTTAGCTTCGTACGCCTAGAATAACGACTCCCGGGCTTCTTTTCTTGGTTTATTTTGCTTCACTTCTGTTCTAGGATCTCTTAGAATTCATAATGATCAAAGGATTGCTGCTATGATGGGTTATAGAGGAGGAAGTGGGGGATGAGTTCAAATGAAGAGTTTATGCTTTCTATTTATAGTTGAAATGATCTTGGTGGCCAAGGAATGCTATGTGATCTGGTTACGACATGTAGGAGGTCTAGAGGGTGATGAGGAGGGGCTAGATGATGTGTTGTTTAAGCTAGAAACTAGCTTTGATGAGTTGTTTATCTCTTTGCATGCCGCGGCTAGGAATGAAGAAACAAGGAACCATGTGATCAATTTTATACAATATATGATGAAGATATTTGATGAGAGGTGCTTGTAAGCTGCTTAGAAGAGAATTAGCATGGTCATTGGGGTGCTTGGTTGCAAGAATAACTTTCAAAATGGTCAAATTGCAAAGGTTGTGGTGGTTTCGGGTACTTTAGGGTTCAATTAGGGTTTTCTAGCTTGTAATTCATGTACATTTGATTAAGAATGATAGGTTACTGATCCTAAGACTTATATTAAGGATTATAATCAAAATTTGATAGGTGGTTTGGGTTACAATGGGTAGAAATGAGTAAACGGGTCAAAAGTTCTAATTAGGCCACAAGTAGGGTTTTCTAGATTTATTTCTTGTACATTGTTGTTAATATGGTGAAATGATGATGGTATATGATTGTTATGGTTGTAAAATAAGTTATTACAACTTATTTGAGTGTTGGTTTGGGTTTACAATGGATAAAAATCAAGAAACGAGTCATGGTTTAGAAACTAGCTCGGTTTTAGGGTTTAGGGTTTTGAATTAGGGTTTTGAGTGTAAAAAGTTGTATGAAAGCTTATGAATAGAATAATTAGGGTTTAAACATTGTATATTGAGTGTAATATCTTGTACTCAAGTTATGGTAAAGAAATTAAAATGAAAACGGAGGTAAAACGACTATTTTGGATGTCATGCTTAATGACTTGTACATTGTGCTTTAAAAACTTGTACTTGACTTGGAGGGAGTTTATATTTTAAATGAGATGTTATATTACTTGTATATATGCTTTAGTAGCTTATACATTCACTTTAGATATTGACCCTTCATGGAATTTAGGGTTTAGAGGTATACATTAACGGTTTAAAGCCCGTTTTGATATAACGTTGCGAATGGTACATTATAGGGATAATGTACTTTGTAAAAAGGATATGATGATATTGACTTGACATGTTATGATGTTTGCTTGACATATATGAAGACAAGATTGCCATAGGTAGGTTGCGTGAGCTTGTCTACTTTAGTTATGCAAGTTACCTTGCATAATGAGATATTGACAATGCAAGTAATGTAATAAAGCGAAAAATTTCCCCGTATAATTGTGATAATAGTAAAATAGGTTTTGCATTTGATGAAAATTCTTAGGTTGTTATATTACATTATATTTTTGCTTATTTTTTATAGATAGAAAACCAAATCAGTAACCATTATACAAAACATCTGGTAGTTGCATGGCCGCTCACGTCAACGATGGTTAGCGGTTTCTGGCCATGAAGAGGGGCGAAAGACAGCGGTTGGCGAATCAACAACTTAGATCGACCTCAGAAATATGGAAGGAGCATACCCTTACCAAAAAGGGTGTTTCAAACATTGTTAAGATCGCCAAAAAAATGAAACACAGAATATGGTTTCGACAGTTGTCCCAGCATATGTCAGCGCGTGACCAGGGGCGGATCTATTTGCAAGCCACATGTAGCACGTGCCACACACGGTTTAAGCCGATGATGTGTGTTTTTACAAGCTTTAAACTTATAATAACTAGAAATACTAATTTTTACTAAAAACACAACACTCGGGCAAGAATACCCTTTCGTGTATAGTATAGTTTAGGTAAGTCCAGGTCGTCCTAAGAGAATTGTAGTTTTCATAGTTTGTAATTAAGGTGCTAAGGCTAAAATGATTGTCACTTATCAAATTAACCAAAACGTGCATATATCGAATATTGTAACAAGCGATTAAAAATGATTCAAGCAAGGAATTAAAGTATGTTTGTTTAGGAAATGATTACTAGGACAATGAAGTGTTTAGGATAGTGTTTACAAGTTTAGAGAATAAAGATTTCACAAGTCACAAATCCTTTCGGCCTTTATAAGTTATTATAACCAATATAATAAGTGAATGATTAAACACATATATAAAAAAAACCTTTCGGCCTATATTCTTGTATAAAATATGTTTTACCAATTTAAAAAACACATATCTAAACGCTCCATATCCAATATCACATATTGCCCAAATAAACACAAGATGACTACTCCATGATCAAAGAAGTAACAAAACACATAAAATTCATCATGAATTCAGTAAAGATCATATTCAAAGGATAAACAAGATTTATACCAACTTCAAGAGCAAATGTTGATGATTTCACAAGTTTTCCAAACGAAAACTTTATTATATTCAAAGTAAACCCGGAAACTATGAATAATTCTATCACAATCGATTATAGATTCGAATTACACTTCAATTCTACTTCTTTTGATGGATTAAAATCTAGAAATATTGATGAACATCAAGCGAGTTCAACCAAATTCCCCAAAATCACTTTCAAACTCTAATTCTACTTGTTGAGAGGATTGTAGATGATTATATGTATTGGAAATGGATGAATGAGGTATGAGAATGGTGGTTGGTTTCTGGAAATTAATGGTGGAGAGTGGTGGTGGTCGATGGTGGTGATGGTGGTTTGAAGGGGTGTTTGGATCCTTGGTTTGTCAAGCCAAGATCACCACTTTTTCCCTCTCTAATGAAGGTGTGTGTAAGAAATGAGTTGTGTGTGATATGTGTTGGTTTGAGGCTGTATTTATAGGCTCAAGGGGGTCTAATTTCGTGCTAAGAAAGATCTAGAAGGGAGAGATGATATGTTGCAATGAATGCCAAGCTCATTTAAGAGCATTCATACCAGGCAGAAAAGTGCGCCACACTTTTTTGAATTGTGTGGCGTACTTTGGGAATTTTAAGCACTTGGCCTTTTTCAAAGTTGTTATTTATTAAATTCTCTTCGTGTGGCTGCCAGAATCGCGTCAAACGGAGTTCGTATGACTGAGTTATGACCAAAACAGCGAACAGGTGTCGAGAAACTTTGAGTTTGAGTTTACTTCTTTGTTTAAGCGTCAGTTCTTTGCGTATTCTTTCGTTTTCTTCCACAACACGTACCATGAACCTACAATAGCAAATATACTCGATTAAGTATCAAAAATTTTCATTATTAACCAAAATAGATATATAAAAGCACTGATAACACATGTAGAAATATGTATAAAATGAGCGTTATCAGCCGACGAGGTGTAATTTATATGTAATAATTTTTGGTTTTCTTAAAGTGCTACACTTAGATGGGATAAGTGCACAAAGATGAAAAGAATAAAAGGAAAAACATTTTATCCTTTAGTTTGGATTTTGGATATTTTGAAGAAAAAAATGACGATACAGAGCACTGCAAAGGTTGAAGATGATATACAATATCTTTGAGTAAAATAATATATATTGGTTTGTTCTTGTACTTTTGTCTTTTAGTTTTTACTTTTGTCTTTTAGTTGAATTTTATTTAGTGTTATATACAAATGCATAAGGCTACTCACAATGACTCGGTCATCATTGTGGTCGACCCCCAATCTTTAGTCGGTCGCCTTATTGTGGGGTTTGATTCGCCAGTCGGTCGTCGGTCACAAATGGTGGATGTTGGTTGTTCTCATGATCGACTCATTTGCTAAAGAAAATAGCCGTTTGGCTATTTAAATAAATAGAAAAACTTTTTTATTTTTAAAATTATAAATTTTTTATCCTATAAATACCACATTACTTCTCCATGTTGGGATTCTAGATTTGATGATGACAAAACAAACAAAGTCGCGTACGAACTTCCCCTTAAATAGAGAAGTTAAGATGTAATCATCTCTCTAAATGAAACAAAATCTTCAATGCTTCCCCTTGACTTAAGATCTCCTTGAACATGTCACCACACATAAATAAGCTGCAAATCAATGAACCTGTAATCTTCTTCCCCTTTTTGTCTTCATCCAATAGGGGTCTTCTGAAGATATGCAACTTGTAAACACTTCCCCTCAAGTGGTGCATGTAGATGGTTAAACATGTTAACAATAAGCTTCCCCTGAAACTAATATGTTTACCATCTCTTGAATCTCGAACTCTGTAGGCTCTATGTAGTGATCACTGATGAAGAAAACCGAGTATAACGAATTTGATGAAGAAGTAGAATCTCCCAAACTTGTGTCTTATGTCTTGCACTATCCACGTGACGTCGAACTCATACTACAGGGAAAAGTATAAGTAGACCGCAACCTCTTGACAAAATCCTCATTTATCCTATAAAATGAGACACTGAGCACAATAACGTAACTCCTTCAAGTGATAGCGAATGTGAGCATTGAGCATCATAAGAAAAATCACACATTGCTAGATTCTTCAAGTCTTCGTCAACACCATTTAAGCACGAACAAGTTATTCTTGACCAGAGGATATAATAAGAACACGCATCTGTGAAACTCAACTACAACATCAAATAAGCAATATTCAATTGTCTTTGTAATCACCTCTTCAATAAATCCAAAACGAGCCATAAAATCAATAAGAATAAACTGTTGTTGAAAACAGTTCTATCCGAGATCCAAATGCGTCTGTTGTCCAACATCGGACAATGCTAGCAGTATTAAAGTACTCTGGCAGTACTAAAAATCAATAGAAGCCTAGCAGTATTAACTGATATACGCTAGTAGTACAAAGTTTCAACGGACAGTACTAACTCTCTGTGCCAGCAGTACAAAGTATGAACGAACAGTATAAACCTTTTTAACATACTACTGTTGTAAACATCCAAGTTGGCAATCGTAACAAGTAACAAGTAGCATTAACATCTCATACTTAGCTACTTTCAACACTCCAAACAAGCAGCTTTAAACAACACAAGCAGTATTAAGTATACCATTGTAACACCCCCAAAAATGTGTCGCAGCGGAAATATGTCAGGGAGCGTTACTTCATAATATAACAACTCAAGATACAAGAGAACGACCTCTAAATGTGTCGTTTGAAAAAGTTATCTCGTTGATTTTCTTGAAATTGGAAATTATCTAAAAACAATTTGTCCCATAATTGCAAATCACATTGAAAACATTGTGACAACACACTCTACAACGAGATTTGATCAATTGACATGTAGAGAGAAATACCATAGAAATGAACTCTTGTCCAATTAGACTCCAAATGCACACAAGTACTCCAAGCATCACTAATTCACGCTATATACAATATCATGCTTTAAAAGATAGACAACATTAAAGTTGGTAGAGTTTCAGTTTGTTAAATTAAATGTTAAACCAAAGGTTTGTAAAACATGCCTGACTATTTCAATCTTTTATAATACCTAAAAAAATATAGTCATGATGTAGTAGACCAGAAGATCTTTTCCCCGCGTATAAAGCCTACTGCACGATCTATCACAAAAGTTTCAATTAAGTTTTCCTAACCTCATGACAGCGTGAAGCTCGACGTATATGAAGTTCACTATATCAAATATTCGACGACATTGCCCGCGCACTGGATATAAGATTTTTATCGTGCCCGCACTAAATAAATTTCGTGTCCATTGGAGCGCACGCTACTATATAGATTTCTAGCCCAATCACTATGAAATTATTTCGCGTGCATATCTTCCACAATGTACACAATCTCAAATAAGATTTACAATGATACCGTCACGCTCACATAAGTACTTACAACTACATCTATGCAATTGACATGATCATTGATACTGGCGCATATAGGATTACAAATCTACTTATGCAAGCGCGCGCTAATCACTATAAAATATACACTTGCGTCCATTTAAAAAACCAAAGCCATTTTAATTCATAAACAACGTTAAGGTACTTAAATCCGCATGCGCGAGAGCGCGCGTGCGTGTGTGTGATAATCATCACGTAATTGCAGTTAGAATCATGAGAAGTGGCAAGGTCTTTGTCAAACCAGTTCATCAACCATCTAATGGCTTTTGTAATGCACTTCAAAAGTCAAGTATGTAAGCCAGGTGTTGTGGAATACGTATGTCTATAAGATAGTTGTAAACAATATGTAAACAAGTATGTATTGAGGCATTGTATTCTCCCCAAGATTAGTAAAAGTAGAAATGTACAACAAGTGAAAGAGCGTGCTATAAACTCACACGATGATGAAGAACGATTGGCCTTGGAATGTACACATTGAGTACAAGGCGAAACGGAAACTGAAACGGCTCGACAAGAAGTGCAACTAGTCTAACGGCTAAGTCCTCACTATGCCTAGGATAACTCCATTTGGGTTTTCCCGATGAATTTTATGTCAACGCGCCCCCGAAACGTTGATAAAAGATTTAGACTTTAAGAGTTGTAAACAAAGCTTGTGGTCAGGTTAAATAAATAAATTGAAAATGATAGCCACAAAGCTGTGCGTAATATATATTCATTATATTATTACTTATGAAAAAATAACCCTTATATACTTCACTACCGTAATTATAGAACAAAGAAAATCAATCAAAGAGATTAATGAAAAGTATAATATCTGCAGGTCTTATAGTGATAAAAAGCGAGTATGCTTAATTAAACCAAATTATTTGACTCCAATTAATTAACAAAAGACTTTGAATAAAATTGAACACGTATCTTACTTTTATAAACTTAAACAACGAATGATTGGTAACCGGATTTACACTAACCATTCTATACGAAATATAATTTAATATCTTTTATAAACATGATGTTTCATTTCGTTCAACATGTCTTTTCAAAAAACACTTCGCTTATTGAAAAAGTAATATAGTTTTGCGCACGTTGTCCAGGTTACTACATGATATATAGACACCATTTACAATATATCTTACAAACAAAATCTTAAGAGCTCTCTTATACATTTCTCTAAATTAATATACTTTTATAAATCGTGAATAAAGGAAATTAATAAACTAGAGGCGTCATGACTTTTCCGTTCGGTAACATCGTTTTGCCATTTTCGCAAAACAAAACCTTTTCCAGTAACTATGAATAAATAGTAAATCAATCGCGTTTTTCAAATCTTTCAAATGCCCGGCTGTATGGGTATTAAGCATCTAATATAATTAATAAATTCATATACATGCATATAAATAACTATATATACACCATTATATTTAAATTAAAACAATTATTAAGGATTATATTTATTTAACCGATTAAAACCCACCAAATAATATTTATCCAGTTTTAATATTTATTAAAACTTAAGTTATTTTTATTTGTCGTTTTGATATATAAACCAAACAAACCCTCGTCGTTTCCTCGTTGATTCGCTAAACCAAACACATCTCTTCGTTGCTAAACCCACAGCCAAACGCACCCTACTGTAGGAACCAGCCAAACGCACCCTAATCTGCTCCCTTATAAACCAAACGCACTCTACGGCTAATTGCCACAACCAAACGCCCCTTGTGGGCTGTCACAAACCAAACGCACCCTAACCGGTGCCAAACCCACAAACAAACACCCCCTTGGCTGTTTCGCAGCAATCCCAAACGCACCCTAATGTGATACTACTAATCCAAACGCACCCCAACAAATGTCAAATCGAGAAACAAACACCCCATTCACGTTTATAAACACCAAACGCACCCTTATTGGGTGTTAAACCCATAAACAAACACGTCCTAATGGCTGCTGCCATTAAACCAACACACCACATGGTGGTTTTTGTACAGCCAACGCACCCCTTTGGGGTGGCTGTGAACGTCAAACCAACGCACCCTGGTTGGTAGAACCATCAAACACCCCTGGCTGTGAACCCATAAACAAACGCACCCATGGGTTTCCTGTCGTGAGGGAGGTGACGGCGTGTTGCGAGTGGTGACATGATGATGAGATGGAGCTGTTGGTATGATGATGGTGGTGGCAGTGTGGGTACGTGGTGTCGCGAGTGAAGGGAAGGTGGGATGGTGGGGATCTAATAATCGGAGATGGGGAGGATTTTTTGTGTTGGCCGGAAAAGCTCGCCAAGAAAACCTTTTTCGGCGCTTGTGGCGTGGTGGTGGCCGAGGGGGGTGGTTGGCCGCGGTTGGAAGGGAAAGGATAGGAAGAAGATTGAAGATGTGTGTGTGAATTTGTTAAATGAAAAAAGATATATAAAACTTTTAATATATATATAAATATATGTTAAGAATGAAATAGAAAATTTAATAATATTTAAGGGTTTCATATTTGTAAATTTCTTGATAAAGTTATCATAAAAGTGGGTCGGGACTTAGTTTGGACGACGTAAACGATGATTCGAGTCAGCAAACTCGCGCCATGTTTTTCAAATTATTTTTTCCGATAAAAATGAGTTATTTATTTGATAACATTTTCATAAATATTTTATAACATTAAATATAATATATGTAATTCGTTATTGTGACTTTTTAGAAATAAAAGAAATTTTGCTCGGCATATTCGCGAATATTTGTGTCTTCAACAAACGTCATTGAATAAAATGTTAAATAATTTATTAAATATTCTTATTTAATAAAACGTGATAATTAAATGTAATTTAATTATTTTTATGCCGGTACTCGTTCTTGATTCTAAAATCTTGTGAGGGCATTTCAGTCACCTTCTGATTGTTTTCGGGTCTCGGTCAAAACTAAAAAGTTGTCAGGAATGTCGTTTCACATCGAATTGCTTTAGAGTCCGAGTCGTGAAAACGTGATTTAGTGGTTCGTTTTTGATAAATCAACTAAGAATTAATATATATCCTTTTTCGTTTTCAAATCAAATAAGTTAAAAGTAACTTTCCCTTGAGAGATGTAGTAATAAATATGATTTATTATTTAAAATATGTTCCGAAAACTTTACCGGTCACGCGGTAATTGTTTTTATGTGACCATGAACGACCAAAAGTTAAAAGGTCAAGTTAGACTCGAAAAGTCAAAGGTTAAAATAGTCCTTTAAAAATTTCAAAAATTCTCGGATGTTACAGTACCTACCCCTTAAAGAAATCTCGTCCCGAGATTTAATTTGTGTTATCCGATTGTGTGATCGAGGAAAGACTTAAGGTTTAATAAACTCGTTCTAAACAGGACGCTGATAACTTTATTCAGCAAAATTCGGTGTTTCTACACTTCTTAATCTACCAAAAATTTTGGCTAGGTTTGTCCAGGATATTTAATCCATCAAACTGGGTATCTCAAAATATAGCATTACAGATCTTATGACTGGTATAACCGCGTTATAGGGAAAGTCTCATTATAGTGAAAACCTCAAGAAGAAAGTGTAGTCGCGTGAGTATGTTTGATGTTACAGTACCTACCCCTTAAAGAAATCTCGTCCCGAGATTAAATTTGTGTTATCCGCTTAGTGTGTCTAAGAAAAGACTTAAGATTTACTAAACCAGTTGAACATGACGCTGATAACTTTATTCAGCAATATCTGGTGTTTCGACACCTCTTAATATACATAAATTTCGGCTAGGTTGACAAGGATATCCAATCCATTAGAATAGGTATCTTAGGGAAACATCGTTTCAAGGTTTAAAATTGATATAAACGCTTTATGAAGAAAGCCTCTTAATAGTGAACACACCAAAGGAGAATGTGTAGTCGCGTGGTTATGTCTTAAGGCAGAGTCTCGTTTCTACTATCTGTAATGTTCGATGATTCACATCAACATGGCTTATGTATGAAAGTACCCCACTTACCTGGCAGTACTTAATTCGTATCATGACTTAAATTGGTGTACTATTTGTCTGCAATGAGTAATTCAACTGAATACTATTTCGACATATGCTTATCTTGTTTAAGGTGGGTTTCATCACTTAGTTAATAAAGTTTGTACAATCTGGGACCACTCCAGGACCCAACAACAGCAACTATAACGTCGATACTATAACAAATAGTGATGGGATACAGAGGGTGAGGACCCTCCGAGAAACAATATCCCCAGAGTAAAGTTTAAAAAAATAAAAGGAGCTCGCGGAAGAGCTTATGCGATAGACAGCGGATTATGGTACTCGGTCGTTAGTTCGATGAATCAGCTCAATTAACTCAAGTGTGTAACAAGTCTGTTAGTCCCACGAACAGTTCGTGATTGCAAGGATTTGCAATAGAAAAAGTAATGATTTAAGAATGAGATAAGGTAGCTCAAGCGAGGCCTTAAGATTTTGCTGAGTAGTAAGACACGATTGTGTCTCTAGACCCTTTTAACGGATTCTGGTGATTCTCTATTTCAGGTTCATACTCGTGTCATATCGGATACCATTAAGCCCACTCATTTATAATTTCTTATTTACATAAAGAAGCGTCCAAATTTATGTAAGTAAGAAATGATAAACTTATGGTTCGGTGATTTACAATTTATTTTGTTTTTTTTTTTTTTATTTTTATTTATTTAAAAGAAGAGCGTCCCAATCCTTACAATAAATAGATTATAAATCATCTACTTAATAAGTCCCGATGCATACGCGACTCACATAACCTTTAAGTGTGTGATGAAATGACATGCCATGTGCTCTAAGAGTAAGGGACGAGTGTTTTCCAAACTTCCGTCTTCGAGGACAGAGAGTAAAACAATCAGGGGAAATCGACATAGAGTTCAAGACAGTTGATGAGTACTCGGTTAAAGTAAATAAGATAAAGGTCATTACGAACGAGTCAGCATAGCAATTATCATATCAATCCTCCTATTACAAGTCCCGCCCATACGAGACTTGTAATACTTAGATTCATACATAATCCCATGCAAACAAAAATTATGACGGCTTTCGCGCAATACGATATTGTATAAAGTTATGAAAAATATTCTTGGGGACCATTGTTTAACTTACAATGTCTGAGAACGAAGTGAGACCATTGTGCAACTCACAATGTCTAAGAAGACGTTCTGGTATTTATATAAATAACTCTTATATAAATATCGTACGATATACGCAAAGGGATGTAAACATATATATATATATTATATATATGTAAGTCATGTAAGCACATAATGCAACAAGTAGTGTAAGCACATAAGCAAGTAGTGTGTATGCACTTTGAAAATGTTTGATGTGATGCAATGTTCGTAAAAACGGTTATAGTCTAGGGTAAAATATGCAACCTAGTTCTCTATAACCTTGGCTCTGATACCAATCTGTAACACCTACCCCCAATATGTGACGCACGGAAATATGTCCGGAATGTGCGTTACTATCATAATATAAACATCTCAAATACAAGATAACGACACTATAAATGTGTCGTTTTGAAAGTAAATCTCGTTGATTTTCTTGAAAATTTATATAAAACATTTTGTTGTCCCATAATTGCATCACAATGAGAAGCTTGAAAATAACCCAACGAGATTTGATCATTTGTATGTAAGTAGAAATCCATAAATGAAATCTTGTCAATTTTAGACTCCATTGCACATCAAGTAAGCCAAGCATCTAATTCACCTGAGAAAAACATGCTTAAAAGTGTCAACATTAAAGTTGGTGAGTTCATAGAGTTTTGTAAGTATAAATGTAAATGTTGGAATCCAAAGATTTATAAAGTATGTATGATCATTTCAATCCTTATAATAATCGCTAAAATTAAGAGTAAATGTAGAACCGAAAGAGTTTAGTGTTTATTGCCTCTCGCCCGCAATATAATGAAGAAGTGGTTCAGAAATTTGTAATTTTCAATAAGTAGTAAGGACAGTGATATCATGAATTTCTAAAATGTATGGACTACTAATAATCGAAACAGTACCACATAATAATATCTACTGTTGCGCTAAGCAAATGAATCGACTGAAGCTCGACATCGTATGTATGCAATATAATGCAAATAAAGGCCCGTGTATATATTCAAGTACCCGCATCATCCAAATTGTTCCGACATGTATGCATTTCGTGTTTTCAAGTACGTTTGTCGAAACTAGTGATAGCTACTCACCCGAAATAGGGATGTCAATCCCAATAGATCTATTTATACAATCTCGCGCTTCCTCAACGGTCCTCCTGTCCAAGAATTTAACAGTTCATGAGATAAGGGCAATGTGAGTTATGTTACTTAGGCACATTGTAAACAGGAGATTATAACCGATAAACACTTGTGTCCAATAAAAAAATAACCATTGTATTCATAAATAGCTTTGAGTACTTAAATCCATAAGTAGAAAAGAGTGTGATTATAACTTCAAGTAATTGAGTTGTAATGATATGTAAACAAGTTGTCTTGAGCATAATTCTCCCCCGATATTTGTAAAGTAAATGTAAAACAGTTGAAAGAGGGGCTATATCCTCACATTGATGATAAGAAACAATTTGCAGACTAGGCATTTAATAGCACAACAAACGAACGGAAGACAATAATGCTTCGACCGAGAAGTAGTAACTAATCTCAACAGCTAAGTCCCACTAGCCTAGGATAATGCGTTTGGGTTTTCCGATGAATGATTATGTCAAAACGCGACAAACGTTTGAAAAAGATTTTGATTAAACTTTGAAAATATCTTTGTGGTTGTTTAAATTAAATAAATTTGAAATTATACGCAAAGTGTGTAATATATATTATTTATATATTACATATGAAAATAAACCCTTATATAATTCATACCGTGAATTATATAACAAGACAAACATCCTAATGATTAATGAAAATTATATAATACCTTGCAGGTATTATATCATAAGAGTGTGTAATTAATTTAAAACAATTAGTTTGACCCATTTCTGAAATCACCGCTTAGTTAAATAAAAGTCCCTTGCACCGATGTTAGACACACGTTTTTAAGTTACGAATTAAGCAAACAATGTTTGTAACAGTTTATAACAATTATAAACTATAAAATAACATTTTATAAATGTATATTTTGTTTCTTCGACGGGTCGAGTCTAAAATAGTTGTCTAATTGTAACCGCATAGTTTTTGTTCATTGATCGGGTTATTGTATAATACAAATTAGGGTATTTTTAAAATATAGCTTGGCTCCTTTTATCGGTTTCTAAAATAATAGCAGTTTTAGTAAAACATCACTAAATATAGAAATCTATATAAATTTCGCCATGACCTTTCCGTTTATAAAACGACCCCAAGTCGAACGACTTTGTTGCAAATCCACTTTCCCAATTTAATTTAATAGAAAACATTCTAACAATTCAAGGGTGTTTATTAATTATCGTTTAATAAACATTATTTCCATATTATAACTTCGTTACGAATCATAGTATTTTATATTCGTCACCAGTCTAATATAATGTATCTGAAAAATAATAACTAGTCACATTTATTTAACCAATTAACCACCGGTCCGATTTTAATATTTATATCAAATCTTGGTATATTTTTATTAGTTAAGGTTATATATACTAAACCGAACCCTTGTTTGAACATCAACTAACCAAACGGTAACCCTAACGTTGTCACGGCAGCCAAACGCACCCTAATCTTATAAACGCAAATCCAAACGCACCCTACGGCTGCCCACATCAGCAAACGCCCCTTTTGGTGTAAACCTGCCACAAACAAACAACTCCCTTATAGTGTTCCCAGCAACCAAACGCACCCTTGTGCATTTCGGGCTAAAGCCAAAACAGCCTTTTATTCTGTTTTACAAGCAGCCAAACGCACTCGATGTTGTCGTGGCTAGTTAAGCCAAACCACACTCGTGGTGCTTATGTACAAACATCGGAAACAGCACCCTCTTTGGTGTTATTCACCCACAACCAAGCCAACGCACCCTATTTGGCCTTAATAACCAGAAACAAACACACCTAGTCTGTTGTTACTCTATCAAACGCACCCTATAGGTGATATAACAAACCAACACGCCCTAGGTGCATAGACAAACAAACACACCCGGTGTGGTGTTTCTTTATACAACCGAACGCACCCTGGTGTGGTGAAAACACAAACCGACGCACCCTTAATGGTGGTCGGTTAAACCACCGAAACAAACAAACACCCATGTGTGATTTCTTTTTATTAAGCCAAATCACCCTCCTTGGTGCGTCGCAAAAATCACTAACGCACCCATGTGTGGGCTGTGACTATGGTGGGGGACGACGAGGGAGCCAAAGATGTGGTGGTGGTCTCCGTTTGGTGAAAAAAGGTCGAGTGGTTGGGGGCGTCGTGGAGTAGCAGCTGGGGGAGGCTGTCGGGTGGATGTGATTGATGGAGGTTATTGGGTGATGGTTGTGGTGGCGGTAGTGGCCAGGTGGTGGTGGGGAGGTCGCGTGGAGGCGCGTGAAGTAGGGGATCGGATAGATCCGGCTAGATCTATCTTTTTTTTTGTAAATTTTTGGGGTGGCGGCGACGGTGGTCGGAATCCGGCCGGTGACTCGCCGGAAAAAGGAGGGAGAAAGAGAGTGGTGCATTTGTATGTGTGTTAACTATCTAAATAAATGAAAAAGTAAATAATTTTTTTTATATATATATCAAAATTCTTAAATCAAAACAGCATGTGTAATAAAGTCTAGGGGGGTTTCTTGTAAGTTTTTATTATAGTTTTGATAACTATCGGTTCGGGACTCGTTTGAGTGACTTAACGGGCGATTCAACGCACGAAACTTGCGTCATTGTTTTCCAAATCATTTTTCCAATAAAAATGAGTATTTACACGACTAGTTTTCATAATTGTTTTACAAAATTTATTTAAAATGTTTGTTATTCATTTATATATTTTTTTCCGATAAACTTTATCCGTAAAAATGAATTTTAACTTCAATAATTGCGTTTTTAACAAACGTTTTCGGTTAACAGTATAATTAATTTATTAAATATTTTTATTTAATAAATTAAGATAATTAAATATAAATTTTATTATTTTGGGTCGGCACGCGTTGTGCTCAAAATTTTGCAAGGACATTTCAGTCACCTTCTGACTGTTTTCGGGTCTCGATCAAAACTAAAAAGTTGTCAGGATTGTCGTTTTACATCAAATTGCTTTAGAGTCCGAGTTGTGAAAACGTGGTTTAGCTGCTCGTTTTTGATAAATCAACCTAGGAATAACTTATATCTCCTTTAAAATTCCGAAAATTCTCGGATGTTACATACTTCCCTAAATACTTACACGATCAACCCAATCTAACTATTTATTGAGATTAAAAGTCTTCTTGATGTTGTTTGGAGTTACTACTGCTCTTATTGATGTTAATGCTGCCCAGTCAAAGTTAGTGTTGCTGGAGAATTTCAATAAAAATTATTCTAAGTGTTTAAGACTGCTGGTGAAGTTACAACTGCCAGTACAAATTTACTACTGCTAGAGAAAGTTACTACTGCTAGTGTAAAGTTATTAGTGCTAGTGTATATTAGTGCTGCTCAGAGACTTAGAAGAAAAAATGCTAAGTAGTTACTACTGTTAGTACAAAAGTTACTACTGTTAGTACAAAGTTAATGCTGCTGAAGAAAAAAGAAACAAAATTTTTAGAGGAGTTACTTGCTAGGCGGTGATTTTAGACAAATTCTCTCGGTCATACCAAAATGAAAAAGGAATGAGATTGTTCAGGCATGCATAAACAGATCAGAACTCTGGAAATCTTGCAAGGTTTTTACGCTTTCTCACTACATGAGAGTGAATGAATACTTTACCATCGGGGAGATTGATACTCGCAAACAACAGTTCAATAAATGAGTGTTAGATGTGGGGGATGGAAATTTTCCGGCCAAAAAAAAGAAGAGGAAACGTGGATTGAAATTCCCGAGGAATTCATTATTAGCTCAGTGAAATCTCCTATTGAGGAGATTGTGAAAGAAACTTTTCCTGATTTCGCTACCAAAAAGAGTGACGAGGCATATTTAAAAGAATGAGCAATCCTAACGCCCCGAAATGATGACGCTGATGCAATCAATGCCTATATGTTTGTAAAGTTTCCAGGGCCAACCGTAACATACAACAGTGCAGACGAAGTATGCAAGGCATCCACCGACACTCTAGACCAACAACATCTCTACCTCGTAGAGTTTCTAAATTCCTTAAATTTCCCGAGGATGCCACCCTATGCCCTACACTTAAAAAAGGAACTCTCCATAATGCTCTTACGAAATGTAAATCCAAACCAATGTCTATGCAACAGGACACGCCTGATAATCACTGACCTAGGCCAGTTTGTTATTCAAGCCCAGATCCTTACTGGATCAAATGTAGGGGCCACCATTCTTATTCCCAGAATCACACTCACATCCATGCAGACGCAATGGCCATTCATAATAAAGCGGCGATAATTTCCTGTTAAACCATGCTACGTGATGACCATAAACAAAAGCCAGGGCCAGTCACTTAATTATGTAGGTATCTATTTGCCAAATCCTGTCTTCAGTCACGGACAACTATATGTTGCAATATCTCAGGTAACTAAAAATATTTGGTGGGAATGCAGCTACTAAGAAGACCCAAAGAAATATTTTAAAGCAGCAGTATGAAAACTTCATTGCTCCAAGCTTAGAGATGCTTGATCAAACCTTTGATAGGCTTTAAAAGCTTGTGAGTTAGTTGGAGCTTTTGGGAGAAACAATTTCACAAGAAGATGTGAACCAGAAGCTATTAAAGAGCTTGTCATCTGAGTGGAACACACATGTTGTTGTGTGGAGAAATAAATCTGAGTTAGAAACAATAAGCATGGATGACCTCTATAACAACCTAAAGGTGTATGAAATAGAAGTCAAAGGGATGTCAAGCTCAAGTTCAAGCATACAGAACATAGCTTTTGTGTCCTCATCAAATAACAACTCTGCCAGCAGTAATGAAGCAGTTAATACTGCTCAAACAGTTAATACTGCTTATGGAGTTTCTACTGCCAGCACTCAAGTTAATACTACTAACTCTTTAAATGCAGATAACTTGAGAGATGTTGTTATTTATACATTCTTGGCTAGTCAACCAAATAGTCCTCAACTTGTTACTGAGGACTTATAACAAATTCATCCAGATGACATTGAAAAGATGGATTTGAGATGGCAAATGGCCATGTTGACTATGAGGCTAGAATATTCTTGAAGAATACCGGAATGAGGCTTACAGTCAATAGAAATGAGAATATTGGCTTTGACAAGCCCAAAGTAGAGTGCTACAACTGCCACAAGAAGGGACATTTTACTAGGGAATGCATAGCTCCAAGGAATTAAGACTACAAGAACAGGGAAAGTACTAGAAGGAATATACCTGTGGAAACTTCTACTTCCACAGCTTTGGTGTCATGTGATAGTCTTGGTGGGTATGACTGGAGTGATCAAGCAGAGGAAGGACCTAATTATGCACTCATGGCTTACTCATCTTCAAGTTCTGACTCAGAGGTATCTAACAATTCAAATTGTTCAAAATCTTGTTTGAAAACTATTGAAACTCTTAAATCTTAATATGATCAACTACATAAAGATTTTAAGAAATCTAAGTTAATGGCCCTAGCTTACAAGACAGGATTAGAGTCAGTAGAAGAAAAACTTGAAGTTTATAAGGCAAACGAGTCTATTTATTCACAAGATATAAAGGTCTTGAAATTTGAAATTGAATTTAAAGGTATAGCTATCAGAGAGCTCAGGAAGAAGCTAGAAATAGCTCAAAAAGAAAAAGATAGCATTCAATTTAATGTAGATAAATTTGAAAATGCATCTAAAAGTTTTGACAAGCTCATAGAATGTTCGATTATTGATAATTGCAAGAAAGGCTTAGGATATAATGCAGTTCTACCTCCCTACATAGGAAACTTCATGCCTCCAACACCTGACTTGTCTTTTACTGGTTTAGATGAGTTTGTTAATAAGCTTGTAGTTGAGAACAAAAAGTCTGATAAAGAAGTGTCTAAGGTAGTTAGGAAGTCTAATGATTCTCTAATTATTAAAGATTAGGTGTCAGATAGTGAGGAAGAAGATGTGTCTCAAACTAAAACTGAGAAGAAAACAGTTAAGCCTAGTATTGCTAAGATAGAATTTGTCAAACCTAAGTAACAAAAGAAAACTGCTAAGAAAACTGTTAAACAAATTGAGAAACATAGGCAAAACACTCGCAGTCCAAGAGGCAATCAAAGAAATTAGAATAATATGATGTCTCAAAAACTAAAAAGTAATTTTGAGATGTTTAATAAGGCCTGTTATGTGTTTGTAAGCTTTGATCATTTGCAAGTTGATTGCAATTACCATCAAAATCAGTTTCAAAATCAAAGGATGGTAAAACCTGTTTGGAACAATGCTCAAAGGGTGAATCATCAAAACTTTGCTAGAAAAACTCACTATCATAACCTTTGTGAAGCCCTTCTGTGTTAGATACACCAGAATCCTTTAAATGTTGCTTCATTGATATATTTTTGCTTCTTCTTGGATTCGTCATTTCCACCAAATCTTGTTTTTATGGCATCCCACATTTATTTTGCATCTGTCATCTTATGGGAACTTTGCAGATGATCTTCTGGTGTGGGGCCATAAGCTTGGTGTCCTTGCTTTTTCTCTCTCTTTTCTAGCAAACAATCTCTTCAGTTAAGGTCTTGGAGGGCAAAACCTTAATTTGTCCTGATGTATCTGTAGTGATTGATGCATGACCATTCCATGTTTGGCTAACCTCCTTGATTGGATTGTTTGTATGAGACAATTTAGGCTCCATACTTCATAGCCCAGATTCATATTTCTCCCTTTTTGAGAATAGGCAGCTTGATGGTTGATACTGTATGAGGAGTTGGTGGGGCTGGTGTTTGTGATGATGATGGTGGAGGTGGTGGTGGTGGTGGAATTTCATCTTGAGATGTTGATGGCATCATGTTTAATTTTGTTGGATGAAGGTTTATAACTGGATTAGATTGTTCTTCTTATTCAGAGTTTCTCACAGGCTATGATACCACTTGTGAGTCCCTTAAATGAATAGTCTTTGCTGCCTATGAAGGATTGATAGCCAAGATGTTATAAAATAACAACTGACTAGAGAGAAACACTGTTGGGTCGGGACTTGTTTGGACGACTTAACGGATGATTCGAGTCGCGAAACTCGCGCCATTGTTTTTCAAATTATTTTTCCGATAAAAATGAGTATTTATTTGATAACATTTCATAAATATTTTATAACATTAAATAAAATATTTGTTATTCGTTTTGTGACTTGTTTAGAAATAAAAGAAATTTTTGCTCGGATATTCGCGTTATCAACAACGCTTAAATAAGTAAAATATTAAATAATTTTTATTTAATATTTTTATTAAATAAATAGTGATAATTAAAAATAAAATTTAATTATTTTTGTGTGTCGGTACCCGTTGTGTGCAGTTTTCAAAACTTTGCGGGGCTGTTTTAGCCCTCTTCTGCTTGTTTTCAAGTCTCGGGTAAAACTAAAAAGTTGTCTGAAATATCGTTTTACATCAAATTGCTTTAGGGTCCAAATCGTGAAAACGTGATTTAGTGGTTCGTTTTTGGTAAATCAACTAAGAATTAATATATATCCTTTTTCGTTTTCGAATCAAATAAGTTAAAATAACTTTGTACTCACGGTGTGTAATAATAAATATAATTTATTATTTAAATACGTTTCGAAAATTTTACCGGTCACGCGGTAATTGTTTTTATGTGACCATGAACGACCAAAAGTTAAAAGGTCAAGTTAGACTCGAAAAGTCAGAGGTTAAAATAGTCCTTTAAAAATTTCGAAAATTCTCGGATGTTACAACCATTGTTCGTCCCATTCTTGAAATAGATATCAAATCTGATGAACAAATATCCCACGTCGTTTGATGAGTAAATCAGCCCAAACCAACATTTTGCCATTCATCTAGTCATAATTGACACCGGCCCATTTGCACACATGTACTAACAATATTAATCTTTTCTTTGTTTGCTTTGGCAGTACTAATTAGCAACCGGCAGTACAAAAATATATGGGTAGTACAAACTTTAAAGCTGGCAGTGTAAACTTTCAATGAGCAGTACTAAGTATTAAACGAAGCAGTACTAATCCTTTAAACATCACAAACTTATCCTTTATCTTCATTGCCAGTATAAACAATCACGAGCAACAACATTTAGTGTATAATACAGTATCTTGTATATTTGGTAGTATCAATCATAACCATTAGCAGCATTAACACTCGAACTCATTATGGGAACAAACTTCAATCCCTAAAAGTTAAGGATTTTCATATCATAGCAGATACCATGCCCAAATAAACGTATCATATTCCAAACTGCTAATACTTTATAAAAACCTGTTGTTTTCATTGTTATACAACTTTATTAAGACGAAGTTATAATAGATATACATTTTCATATTTTTAGTCCCCGGATGAACAGTGGTTTTTACTGTTCATGACAGTTTATAAATTTATTTTTATAGATTTAGTTATCGTAAAACCCGTAAATGTCGTATCATATTCGTTTTAACTTCGTTTTTAGTGATTCTTTCGAGCACGTCTTCGGTTTTATTTTTACAAAATAAAAAAAAAAAAGTTTTATCAAATTAATGATGTTTTAAGAATGTTCATGTCTGAGATGAACAGTAACTTTTATAAAAGTATTTATTGTCGTAAACTCGCGTAATTCATAACTCCTTCGTTATTAATCATAAAATTATGATTCTTATTGTTTTGAAATCCTAAAATTATGTAATAACTGATAAAATATGTTTAAATTTTAATTAGAAGTGAATAGTAATTGGTTTTTATAACATTTCTTTTATAAACGCGTTTAATTAACGTATAACTTAAAATTAGCGTATCTCCCTCGTTATAAATCGGTTTTTCGAGTTCTCTACATGCCCACGATCCTTGTGACATGTAGTATTTTATAAAATCATAAATATATATGTTAAGTTCGAATTTCAAACATCAAGTTTTGAAGTATTTGATAACATGTGTTTAAAACTAGTTTTTATAACCTTTTAGCTTAACCACTTTATTACAAGTCCATTACCACACTTATTATCACATGTCTTACTTCCTTAGGGTCTCTAGTCCATTATTAGTCCATATATTGTCCAAAAATCACAAGATCCAAATGTGTACACACTAATTTAACTATAAACTTTCACAAGTATAGTTTTTAGATAACTTGCTTATATATACTTTTTTTACATAAACCAAACTCATATAATGTATATACTTCCATTCTTACATGATATTAACAATAATATAGCACATGACAAAGTATATCATACCATGATCATAAGTAAAAAATCAAATTTTCATGTAAACAAGTTCTTAGATGGTGATTAACTACACAAACATTATATATGCATAAAATCATAAAAATGAAGAGATTAAGAGTTTTAGGTAACCTTAATATGAAGTGTGGTGATGAACAACACAATCTAAACCCTAGTTTAGATGACAAACCCTAGCTTGCAACACTAAGAAAACCCTAGTTTTTTCAAAGAAACCCTAACTCCTTTTCTTGCTTCAACACTTGTAGATGCTTAACCAAGCCTTTTAAACACCTTAGATTATCTTAGAAATGATGTAAGAATATGTGTAAATGTTGTAGATTAATTTTGTATGGATTTTGTATGTGTTTATAAGTGTGTCGTGGGTATGGAGAGCCAAGAGGGAGAGAGATATGTGTTTTTCAATAAGTAAAATGAGAAGTGTGTGTGATATGAATCTAGTTAAGGCATTATATATCTCTTGGACTAGTCAAAGACACCAGGTGAGTGGTGGGTGCTGGGGTGTGCAGTCCGGAACTTGGGGGGTGGGGTGGCCGTATTATGGAAGGTCTTGGTCCATATTACTATTAGGATTAGGAAAAGTAAGAAAACAACTCTTGGTTCCCTAAAATGAACATTATCCCATGATTTCAAGGACTGGGTTTGAATAGAATATTTATTTGATGTTTTCCTTTGAATCCGGCCATAGGTACTTATGTTAAATGGTCAATTTTTATAAATTTTGGGTATTGGGTACAATTATGGGTATTTTTTGAAGTGTAGAAAAGTTTTGGTGGTTCCGGATATGCCTAAACGTAGTTTATCGCGAAACGTAAACGTTTTACGTAGCCAATAAAAATAAAATGAACAAATTTAATAATTATCCTCAAAATAATTACTTAACACTTGCTTGATGTAAACATTTAATTGTTTGATGCCCGTTTACATTGAATGATAATTTTTAGCTTACGCGATTTAACTTAACACTTTAAAATTAAAAGCAAACACGTACAACACTAAAAATAAATAGTGAACTTATTGATGTCGTAAATGACCCTAAAACACGGGGTGTTATAAATTGTCACAAATTTGGTTTTTGGAACATTATGAATAGCTTGTAAGAACTATTGCACACTTTGGCAGATTAATGCATTCTGCAAACTGCGGAACAATCTGCATAGGTAAATGAAAAAAAGAATCAACCCAACATGGCTACAAACAAAATCTTATACAAACAAGGTAAAATGGATCGACCCGACATGGCTGCAAACACGTTATCAATGTACCAGATTCGATAAAATAAACGATCAAGTTAGTACAGACAATCCAGATAAAGAATGTTGCTAAAGCTTAAAAAAGTTTGTAAAAAGAATATTTTCATTGCATCTTATAAACCGATTAAGTGACCCATAGTAGGAACGAGTTATTATAACATAAATGAAATTAAATCAATTCGAAGTATTAGATACCTTTCATCACGTAGTTCATAAAAACTGCACTATTTAATCCGCACTTTTCAAAAAAAGTAACTGTTTAGATACCTTTTACTATATCGTCGCCTGTAATTCTTTCTTGCTCTCGTGCATGCCATGGAAGCCGGCCAACTAAGGATATCATAACTGTTATCTGTTTTTTTTTCTCGAACGCCAAAACATGAGCACGATACCATATTCAAGACAATAGCCAAATCATAAGCAATGCCCAAGCAATATGCTTCATTTCGGAATTCAACTTTAATTTTCTAGGTAGAGCAGCTAGAAAATTGCCAAATAGGAATGCCGCTATACAAACTTTTTTTTAGATGAAGAAAGGATTGCCTCTCCTCTAATCTTTACCTCCCTTTAAACTTATTAAATACAACGATGTATTCAGGGAACCGAAACGGCTGCAACCACATGCATGACATGGCTGCCTCGCCAGTTTAGGTACCCCATGAAAGAACACGCCGTTAGTGATAGATGTCATCATCGCCTGAAGTAGAAAACAACATACACACATTTTTCATGCTAACTCTTCCTGTTTTGTTTTTACGGCACCCAAACATGAGCAGAAAACATATTCACGCCAAAAGGCGAAAGCATAAACAACCCCAAACAAATTGCTTCAAAACGGCGTTCAGTCAAAAGTTACATTCTATTTGTTCACTTGAAGCACCCACACAACCAACCGATCAACATTGACACGCACTGTGAACGATGGAAATGAAGAGATCGGTGGCATCGGCCGGCTATGATGAGAAGCATAAGCAAGACTAAACCATAAATCTTAATATAGTGTTTATTTTCTCATAATCAGAAAGTCAGAGTCCAGGTAAAAGGGACTTCGACCCGACATGGCTGCAAACACGTTATCGTGCTGCCCCGTCAAGAATCGACTCGATTTCAGACAAAGTACACGTTTGCGAAAGCGTAACCATGAATATGCTATTAGCCGATTTATTTTGCAGCCAAGAAGCCTATCACCATCGGCACCCAACCGTCGTATCATCGCACGCCATTAATAGCGGCAACAAAAAGAGCGGTGGCATCAAAGGAGCATAACCCGAAAGTATAAGCAAGCCCGAACCATAAATTATAAATTTACAAAGGAAGAATGATGACATCAAATAACGTCTATTTTATAGCATTATTTATCCCATGTTATTAACCCATTTTGTATAATTATTGCAAAGAATTGTTACTTAATCGTTTGTATTTGAGAATTGTAGTAATTATGGAGTACTTGGTGAAACTTGACTAAAAGGCACTCATTTTGGAGCATAAATGAAGAGTTCGAGAAAGTCTACTGATCTGACAGCCAATACGCCGTATTATTCTAGACCTATACGACGTATCCAAGACTTTGACGAATCAAAAGACCATTGCCCGACTTTAAAGAATACGCCGTATCCACATCAACGATACGCCGTATATAATACTTTGGTTAACGAAGAAGAACCAACTGATTTTACCTCAATACGTCGTATCCAGCAAAAAGATACGGCGTATCCGTGCCTGCACTCACCAAATACCACAAAGGAATAAAGCTCAATACGCCGTATCCAGGAGACATCAATACGTCGTATTCACGATATAGTTATAAAATATTCTGGAAGATATCAAACGTGGTCCTTACTCCAAGAAATCTCCAATACGCTGTATCCCACATTACTCGATACGGAGTATCAACCCTTTTCCAGACTCTATAAATAGACGACCCTAAACTCAGTTTTAGGTATGCAAGTGAATCCCTAAACCACCAAGTCGACCAAGAGACGAATAAGAGACGCGTAATAAATGTCTTCCAGCGATTAGCATTAGAATAGGGAATCAGAAAGTGAAACCTCTCAAGATCTAGGAAACTCTTGTAATCTTCGCGCAACCCAATACGCGTTCGATTAAGGTTTCTTTATTTTAATCGTTTATATATCAAACCGTATGTATTTTTACAATGACTATCGGCTGATACCTTTAGGTATCAGCCATGTTTATGAAGATCTAATGTTTGGTTTGTTTATCTTGATTGCTTAATTTATCGTTGATTTATTGATTATGTTTATCGCATGATACTTGTTTATGTGCTTAAGTATGCGACCTATCATTCAACTGGGTCTAGTCCTACATATTTAATGCGCTGCAACTTCGATGTTGTTTGGAGTATAGGCATCTTACCTCCACTTTTTTATTAACCCTGTTTGGGCGTAGGCTAAGAGTCTGGGATAGCTCTCCATATTGCAATTTATATATCTAGAATCATAGGATCACAAATATTGACCTATCCTTGCCTTTAGTTTAGTGAGCTTAGTTGAGCCATAAGGTGACCTTGGTATCAACGAGTACGTTCTTATTCCATTGGTAAGGACTCGGACAGTGGACTACTAGTATATAAAGAGCCGTTAAGCAGTAAGTGGGTAAAGTCTCCATGAGCTAGGGTTTAGTAAGAGCACCATTATTAATCTCCTAAGATAGATTATAATCAACAAATGCTTGCTTTATGCGGATGCGTCTAATTGTGACAGAATTAGCGTGTCTAGGTCTTAGGAAGAAGTACCGCCTAAGTCTAGGAATGATATGCCATTCGAGATAAGTCAATCATTGCACTAATAAACAAACCTGCATTTTATCAGATTATTCATGGTTGATATGTTTTCCTTACATTAGTTCTTGACCGCTTCTCTATCGTTTGTTTGTCTTCTTGTGTGTGTTTATTGCTTTACTTGTCATCAAAACCTTAGGTTAGATACACAAAACCATGCCAGTCTCTCAGGCTGAAACCCCCCTTTTGCATTAGTTTTAGGTTTAACTTAGATAACTAAAATACTGATAGAATTAGGAATTAATTCTCTCGCTCTTAGTGATCGACACTCTACTTACCACGAAACTACCACTGACCGGGTACACTGCCCGTTAAAGTGTTGTTTTTAGGTATAGTCGGCATAAAATAAATAGTAAAACTTGATACATAAATAACACCTACACAACGACACATCAAGTTTTTGGCGCCATTGCCGGTGAGTGAAGTTGTTTAATCCTTGTTTTTATTAGTGTTTTAGTTTAGTTTAGCTTAGGTTAATTTGCATATTTGTGTGTTTGTTTTGTGTGTTTAATTAATAGCATTGTATATTTTGTATATTGTGTGTTTTCTGCATTATTTAAAGTACGCTATAGAATTTTTTTTAAACCAGTATGGCGTATTCAATTTATTGGATATGGCGTATAATTTATTTTTTAAACCAATACAACGTATTTGACTCTATCATCAATACGGCGTACTGAATACGGTGTATTAAGCTATTTGACAGTTTTCTTTCCTAGCTTCATTAGTAGCGTTGAAAGATTTACATCATCTCGCGTATGAACAC
Organism: Tanacetum coccineum; assembly: GCA_026074375.1. Taxonomy (NCBI): domain Eukaryota; kingdom Viridiplantae; phylum Streptophyta; class Magnoliopsida; order Asterales; family Asteraceae; genus Tanacetum; species Tanacetum coccineum. The sequence continues at coordinate 46,955 of BQNB010010673.1, forward strand.
TTAGTTTGCTACACTTTTTTCAAATAGTCGAAACAATGACTTTTGTTTAAATAAAAAGGATTGTAAAAGGTAAGTTTTACATGTAAAACTTACGAAGGCTTGTACTCTTTGTAGTTTGAATCAACGAGTGATCGGATGCATCGACAATTTTGTAGAGTCCCCCTTCTCAAACATCACTTATCATGTGAGGGCCTTGCCATGTCTACAGGCTTCCTGTGTTGTTTTGTGAAAGCAAAATGAAATCTCCAATCTTGTAAGTAGAGTGCCTACTCCATTACATACTAGCTTGTTTTGATAGTAAGCCTCTTCGATTGAAGCTACCTCTTTTCTTTCTCTTCTCTTGTCAACTTCCTTTATTCTTCCCCTATCATCTTTAGCAACATTATTTTCGGATACTAGGATTATTGCTTTGGAGCCGTAAGTTAGGCTGAACGGTGTCTCCTTTTGGCTATTTCTTAGAAGCATTCTATGTACCCATAATATTTAAGCAAGATCGTCCACCCATCCTTGTTGACTTTGAGCCAATTGCTTTTCAATATGGTTCATTATTTCCATGTGCTCAGTAATAGCAGAGAAAGATTGTGTGACATTTAATCCTTTGCAGAGATCTGCGAAAATACCTTCTCGGAAATACTTTTCGTCCTTTAAGTTGATTGTTCATGGAACTCCGAATCTGCACACTACATATTCCCATACGAATCTTTTTGCATGCCTTCCGCTTATAGTGGTCATAGGTTTTGCTTCTACCCATTTTATGGAGTGTTCAACGGCTATTGCCAAGAATTTAAAGCCTCCAGGAGCTGTTGGCAAAGGTCCTAGGATGTTAACTCCCCAATGACTGAACGATCATACACTTCCAGCTATTATCGTGTTGTTTTCTACTATTTTCCTTATCGCAGATTGCTCCTTGCATTTCTTATAGTCTTGAATCATTTTGCAGCGTCTTGGTGTATTGACGGTCAATAATATCTATGCTTCGTGATTCTAACCACCATTGATTGTGGTTCTGCGTTGAAACCACATGAACCTTCTTGTATTTCTTTTACAATGTTTTCAGTCTGTGGTGAAGCTACATAGCGAAGCCATAGAGTGTAGAAGGATCTTTGATACAAGCTTCCTCTAATCAACTTGTATTGAGGTGCCTCGACCCTGATCTTCCTAGATTCTTTTAGATCTTTTGGTAATAGACCACTCACCAAGTACTCATAGATAGGAGTCATCCAGCTTTTTCCTTCCTTGCTTTCTCTTCTATTAACTTCTTTGATAGGACTTTGACTAGTACTTCCTTAGTAAGGCGTTCAAATGTCATCGAAGCCAGCTTGCTTAATGCGTCAACTTTTTTATTTTGATTCCTTCAGATGTGCTCAATCGTATAGTTGTCGAAGCCCTTTAAAGACTCTTTAGTCTTCTGTAAGTATTCTCTGATTGTTGGTTGCTTGGCTGCATAGGTACCTTTTATTTGATTTACCAATAACTGTGAATCTATGAAAATTGCTAAGCTTGTATTTTCCATATCTTGTGTTGTTCACAACCCGACCAATAGTGCTTCGTATTATGCTTCGTTGTTTGTTGTTTTGAATCCGAAGCGTGGGGCATAAGTATACTCTTTACCCTCAGGATCTATCAGCATTGGTCCTGCGCCAGAACTATCAGAGCTTGCGGCTCCATTGGTATAGAGTTTTCATTCATAGCTTAGATCCATTTTCTTTGACTTCGTGTCTGGCCTGCCTTCTATTTCCTTTCTGTTGTCTTTAGGGGGCACTTCCATCAAGAAATCCTTAGGTGTTTCATCACCTCTTTTCTGGAACGCAATGTCATGCTCTCCTAACTCGATTGCCTATTTAGCCAGTCATCCTAATTTTTCAGGTTTCGTTAGTGTCTGTCTTATAGGTGAATTGGTTAGGACTGTTACCGTATGTGCCTGAAAATATCTTTGTAACATTCTTGCTGCATGTACTAGTGCTAGTATGAGCTTTTCCAGTCCTGGGTAGTTAAGCTTAGCCCCTTGTAGAACTCTGCTTACAAAGTAAATAGGAACCTATTCTTCTTTCCTTTTTGCAAATAAAGCTGCACTTATGCTCTATGTCGAAGCTGTGAGGTACATTATCAGAACTTCTCCTTGTATCGGTGCCGTGAGTGTTGGCAGTATTTCTACAAATTTCTTCATTTCTTGGAGTGCTGCTTTTGCTTCTTGTGTCCATTGTATGTTCTTCTTATCTATGTAGCTTTTGAGTACTTTGAAGAAGGGAAGGGACCTTTCGGCGCCATTTGATAGGAAGCGGCTAAGGGCTGCTATTTTTCCATTAAGGCTTTGTATATCTTTGAGCATCTTTGGTTGCTCGAAATCAGTGATAGCTTTTACCTTTAAGAGGTTAGCTCGTATCTCCTACCTGGTAATGAGATGTCCTAAGAACGGGCATTCTTCGATGCCGAAGGAACACTTCTTTGGATTTAGCTTCATGTTGATTAATCGAAACTTTTGAAAGTCTCCTTGATATCTGCCAACATTTCTTCTTCGGACGTACTTTTGATCACCATGTCATTGACATATGCCTTAAGGTTTCTCATGATTTGATCATGGAAGACCTTGTCTACTAATCTTTGGTATGTTGCTCTAGTATTCTTTAGACCGAAAGGCATTTTTCGATAACAGAAGACCTCTTCTCCTGCGAAGAAAGCCATCTTATCCTCATCTCCTTCTGCCATTTAGATTTGGTGATAACCCTTGTAGGCGTCCAAGATACATTTCCGTCGGAACCCTAATAGAGATTCTACCTTTCAGTCAATTTCAGGTTGAGGGTAGCAGTCTTTGGGGCAAGCTTTGTTTATATATGTAAAATCAACACACATCCTCCACCCTCCATAACTTTTCTTTACCATGACTGGGTTGGCTACCCATGTCTGATTCTTGACCTTTTGTAAGATTCATGCCTTTGTTAGTTCCTCTACTTCTTTACAAGCAGCTATACTGCGATCGGGGCCCAGGCCCCTTCTTTTTTGTTTGATTGGCTTGATGTGGCTGTCAACTTGTGTTCTATATTAAAGGGTTTTCCCTCAACCTTAATGGTTCTAGGAATCCCTGTCATATCAGCATGGGTCCATGCAAATACATATGCATTGGCCCTTAAGAGGTCTCGTAACCTTCCTTTGAGATGTTCCGATAGCTTCCTTCTGATAGTGATTATTTGTTTTGGATACTTATTATTAATGACTACCTTTTCTTCTGCCACAATGCAGCTAAAGACCCCTTTTTGGCTTGTTGGGGATGTCTCTCTGACCTTTTTCATTCCTTCTTTTACCTTATCGGATTCGTATGTTGAGAATACAGTACCAATTCCTTCGGTGGTGTGAAATTTGATGGCCCCGTGAATGGTGGAAACTATAATTACCATCTTTTGCATTGCTATCCTTCCTAGTAGAATATTATACGGTAAATTAGACTTTGCGATCACAAAGTTTAGAGTTTCCTTTCTTGCGAGAGGGGCATCGCCTATTGTGATTTTCAAAGGTATTTCCCCACTAGACCAGGATTTTTCCCCTGAAAATCCGATTAAAGGAATTTTCGAGTCTATCTTGGATGCTCTGATAGATGGTCTTAATTTCATGAAGAAATGTTTGTAGATCACATCGCATGAGCTTCTGCTATCTATGTGCACTCGGCTTACTTCTCTCTAACATAACAAATCTAAAAAACAAAATATCCAACTCAAATCTACCAAATAATTAACTAGAATACCCATCATACATATTAAATCAACTATATCAAAATCAAAAGTATTCTCATCCTACCAATCAATATAATATTATCAACTAAATCTCCTTCCAAATACAAAAAACCAAAAACACTTTTTAAAAATCTTCCATAGACTCGACTACAACTTAACCCCACCACTCACCCCCTATACACCTCACATCAAACACGATAAGTCAAAACAAAAATCTATAACACTCCCGCACAACTGTGTGTTCATATTGTCTGCACCTTAATACGACCCCATTACGCACCAACTTACTCCACTAATTGTCACCACACTCCTATCACTATCTACTCCCTAGATGTTGTAAGAGTAGCTTGCTAAAATGTTCGTTCATGTTATCTAGTAGAGATCCGGTTAATATGAGTAGAGTATGTCTTTCATTTCAATGCGTAAGACAATTCCTAGAGAGAAGATTCAGTAGATAGTCGAGTGCCTGTGATCGGTAGACAGCCCCCGAAAGCTGTGGATCGACTGCTAATCTATTTTGAATCAGGTCGAATTCTCAGTTGAACGGCTATCGTATCCTAAGTACAGCAGTCTGTACTACAATCGCACACTAGACTAGAGAGCTGTTTAGAAACTTCTATAGTTCTATAGTATATTATGGATACGATCTCTACTACTAGGCGCTTTTGGAACAGAGTGCAGGAATGCGAGTCCGACGATGTAGAGCTCATACGAGTACAAGAGGGTGAGCCTATGAGTCCTGTGTGTATAAGTTTTCTCTTTAGCTGTTCCCTTTGGATAGTGTCTAGTCCAATATACAGCGTTGATGAACCTATACCACAACAAGTGGGCACCATCATAGGAATGTCTTTGTAGTTTATATGAAACCTTTTTGATGGCTCTGTGTACCTAGTTGTCTCTCGCAACCATGTTGCGATTATTACGACACATGATGCATCTTATTATTAAAATCGTGTTTTAACACGACGGATCCAATCGACCTGCCGTCGACCCTCAGAACGTAATGCCAATCCAGTAGAGATAGCTAAAGACCACGAAGGTTGAAGGCTATGGCCTATGCCTTTCAATATTCGACACGTCGTAGAGTGTACATATCAGGTATCTATTAGTACGCTAATCACTGCAACCTCGATCTATAAGCTGGATAGCAGTAAGAACTCTTATATGACTCTATCTACGGTGATACAGCACTTAAACCGCTGTATATGGTCTTGAGATTTCAAAGAATCACATACGAATGCTTACGCGCAAAGTAGGGTTCTCGCGGTGGGGTAGCTCTAGCGATAGATGATCCTGCATTGTGGAACAAAGAAAGAGTTCCGAGTTAGTATTCCAAACGATCTTTCCTTAAGATACAGATATACCTCTCTTAGTGCTGATCACACACTCTCTACCCTCTCACGCTGTCAAGAAGTTATGCAATTGCAGACTATATAGATATAGTAGAACGAATAGTTTCTGAGATCTGTTAGGTCCAATAGAGTATCAGACGCGACCGGAAATACTCTCTCTGCTTAGGGTCCTTGTGATTACTTGAATCTTGACTGCGACTGAGAGTGCACAATAGATCAGAACTACTGATCCATACTAACTCCTACCCGTCACTAGCCTCCCATTGAGCTGTATGTAATCTTTTTATCCATCTCTATCAGTTTAGGGCAATGTTACACCCCTATATGTCGACGTCAACGACTAAGGAGTGAAGTGTCCTTCGTGACAGATACTAGTCTTTGGGCTTTGTGTATGCCTCACGACGCTAAGAGTGTAGTTAGAAATTGATTCTCTTTCTTATTACAAACTTAGCTACCTTATCAAATTTGCTAGATCTCATTAGGGTTTTGTAATGTTTCCGATCGCCAGACTTGCATACCTATGCGCTGTGAAGCACTTATCACTCTGGCTATTACTCACACCACTATAGTGAGACGACGAGCTTTATGCGATGGTGCTCCGCTGTACGGAAGTCAGGCTACATGTACATGTAAAACTTATATGTCAGTACTTATAGTCTGACGTCGAAACTTCTTGCAGCGAGTACGCATTGATCCTCCTAGATCGTAGGCCATTGTGCACAGTGCGCTGTTCGTCTACTTGTAATGTCAGCCTGTAGGCGAAGAAATATCCTGTACGCTCTAATATCGTGTTCGGAAAATGTCGCTTCATAGTGTGTGTAGATGTACTGCAATAGCAGCCTTATATTATGTGACAATGAAGGTTGATCTTTGTTAGCTATATATGGGAGCTCAATCAGTTCTACGCTCTGTTGGATCGCTATAGAATTCTAGATTGTACTGTAGAAACACGCTCAATGATGTCATGGGATAAGTATAGTGTATGTGAGTAAAGTTAGTAGTTAGCTACAACCATACCAGATACTTCATGTACCGAGGACTTATCCTTAGATATGTAACTCTATCTGACGTATACTTTAGTGCTAAGATGCTTAGTGAAGTGTCCATGCGATATGTGATTAATGTGGCAGAGAGCTTCGCGTAGTGAAGTAACTCTGTTGACGACTCATCCATTATATGACAGTAATTGGCTAATCTCGAGTTAGCTATTTGCTAGTAATTTGCCTCTTGGTTGTTTTAGATCAAGTCTCGATATTCGGGTCTCATGAGTCGCCTGTGATGGCAAACGTTGCATGAGAGACTGCTCGAGTTAGGCATATCATAGGCCGGATGAGCGCATCGGGATTGCCTTATTGCCATGGAACTATAGGCTGAACTACAATATGCTTGCGTATATACCATACATAGGACTCGTAATGTCTAAACACTGTAATGCTCTATACCCTCATTTTCTGTGATTGGGCTTGTGCAATTATTGTTACTATGAAAGATGCTCTCAGCGTTATAAGCTCTCATTGTACCGCCTGTGATATCGCAGGCCTAAAAACATTTCTTTTTGAAGCTGGCCAAGCGTCATTATGGTCCATTTTCATTTTTTTTACTAGTAAACTTACGCGCGAATGTCACCTAATCCTTGTTCGTTTTCTGTCTATAGACGTCAAAGGTCCTCGTGCTATGATCAGGTTGTCTCTGCTATTAACATAGTGCACGAGTTCTAAATGGTCGACGAGTTCTCTCTGATGTTATGTTCTCTGCAATCTTTGGCCTACAATGTCTAGTAGGTGTATCGTCAAACTGACTACGCGTTTAGAGATAGTGTGGTCGTAGTGGCGAAACACTGCGTCTTTGCTAATAGAGTATAACTAGTAGCTGATTATTGGCCGCGAGCAGGATAAAGATCCTCTACTCCCTATTGCTGAGGATCGGGAATGGTGTTGTGGTCCTCCGTATTAGTACTCTGAATTGGTTCTAAGTAGTGTGTATTGACAGAGATAGACTGTGACGGATAAAAGGGTTCTGAGCATAAGTCATATTAACCTCACATTGCTTCTCTTCTCTTTCTACCAAAGTGTTACGCTCGCCAAGAGTATGCATTGGGTATACGCATTGTACATCCATGTTTCAGCGACTACGAATTTCATCTCTCTGCTTTACAATCGTGTGTAGGAAGGCCCTCACTAAGCCATTAGCATGGGCAAGACGCAGAAATAATTATACTTATCGCCTGAGGAAGAATTCTCAAGAGTCACTTCCTCTTTACTCTCTATTCTCAATGAATAGTCGTGATAGAAGCGCTGTCTTCATAATCTCTATTAGAGTATGCTCTTCTGAAACTAGCTCCCATACAAACATCTACGAACCTAGACCAACCTACCAAATATATCTCTCTTCGGACTAGCATGTATCTTAAACACTTCTAAGATTCGGAAAGTGCACATGATATTTGAAATGGCAGCCTTCCTTACGTCTATCGGTAGCGTGCAACTTCGATGTCGATGAGGACAGACCTCTAGCCGATACACCTATTCAAGATCTACGATTAGTGAAGATTGGTCTTCACTCTATACTGGACGATTTCGATTACAGAGATATTCAATGTATTCGGTATCATAAGCACATAACGTACGCTACACTTAGCGCGCACACATTCCACCACTAGACTATTGTTGCGATGAGAGCCACAACTCCAAAAGCTTAAAGCCCTACCCACTCCACTACTGGGCATTCGAAAGATATAGCTCCGTTCGAGGTATTGAGGGGGTACCCCGCCACGCCCCCTCACCTGCCCCGCTCTCGGCGCTATTTTCAAGAGTTAAGTGCGCGGTACACAACCTCACGTAGTCTCTCGCTCATAGTAGAATTAACTGGTACGATCAATATCCTCGAGCATCTATTACTTTGTGTCTCCTTTTATACTTGAATAGCGATGCCTACTTCGAGTGACAACGCGAACTCTGCTACAAAAGCAAACGATACACCATATCATCAATTTAATATGAATCCCGTCCTTTCGATCCTTTCAGACGCCCTGATTCAAGGTTCGATCCATATTTGCCTATATTTAAATCGATACACGCCCGGATATGGCGCCATACTCAGATATATGTATAAGCGGCCATCCTCCTGACATCAATTTGTCCCGTCATTTACCAATGTCCAGAGAATCCTTACAAAGCCGTTCTCTGCGTAGAATATTTTTACCTATACTTTTATATCAGATTGGATCACACAAGCTAAGCCACCAGAGACGCTGGGTTGCATTTCTATAGAGAATTATAGCCCATCAATGCATGAGCTGGGTCAGATAGCCGGAAGGTGCGAACTCGAGATGATCACAATTTAAATCTTAGATACAAATTAAATCACCAGTGATTGAGATACGTAGTACTTATCTATATATGTTCCTATCATGCAAGGGTAAAACGTAGCGATCCTCATGAAGAAAAGAACGATACGTGTCTTCGGCTAGAGAGCCCAAATGTTCTCGCGCTACTCTGGGCTCCTCAGTGGAACAGCGAGCTACCCCATCAGCCCCGCTTCCGCCCACCCACTCGCGCCCCCCCACACCCCCGGTCTCCCTATCGCGCCCCCTGGCGCCCCTTTGCATCCTGTCGCATATAATGGGCACTATCGGCTCTCGAAAGTGATTTCGAAAGAGTTCTTATGGTGATTACTGGATCGCCAAGTCTTGAATAACCTGTATCAACACAAATGGAAACACTATGTTAAGTGAAGCGCAGGGGGTGTCCCTGCGAATCACCTCCTATGTGAGAGTAAGTATGTGCTTTGTAGCATAAAGTAAGGTAAAATGAGTGTGTATGAGAGTGTTGGTCATACCTAGAGACCTTGCCATCTATTTATAGGTATGAAAGATGGAACGAGGCCTAGCACAAATTCTGGTGAATGTGGGGGCGTCCCACGATTTAAGGGTGATTCCAGGAACTATGTACCACGATCTCTACCTTGGCAGGAAGGGAAAAGCTTCTGTTAGAGAGAGAGTGATTGGTCGGGTTTTTGACATTAGCCAGACCTCTTTGCCCCCTAGTTCTCTTCGAAGAAATCCCGCAATGGGTTTGTAGGTCTTCGTGTGGCAATTCCCTTACTAGGTTCATCTTCTTCGAGATGATTTTACGCCACTTGAAACTATTCGAAGATCCCATAGTACAATTAGGAAGAGGATCCCATTCGAGCTCGAAGGGAAGACCTTCTAGCTGGAGATGAGGGTACGTCATCAGGTTTATTATGCATGTGTTTTAAACTATATATAAGTTTAATTGCTCTTTTTTCGTGAGAGTATTTTTGATAAATAGGATATGATGTCATAACAAAGTTCTACAAAAGCATGGGTTTTATGATGCGTTTTGAAGCCCAAAAACGCAAACACTTAGATTATCAAAAGTATTTTGTCAAACACAACATACAGAGTATTTGCGTTTTTGAAGACTCGATCGCAATCCCAAACACTCTCTTAGTAGAAAGTTTTTGTTTTTATCTTGTTGAGGTAGCTCTTCACACCTTAGAGAAGTTTTCAAATCCGATAGAGCTAGAGTCTCTCGGGTTCCTGAAAAGTATGAGACAGACGCATTAGCCTCGTCTTGGGGATATCCCAAGACCAAGATCTGGCATAAGAATGAGTTATGGGATATTCTGATAGGTGTGTATGAGTAAAATACAGTTGAGAGTGAAATTAAAAAATGCCTTATATGCGTATAAATAAGAGGTATTTATACACCCGAGATAGGTACAGTGTAGGAGCAAAATGTTCTTCTACTGTAAACATGCACTGTAGAGTTTTGGCACTCTGAGCTATACTTGTATTTTGTTCAGGTTGTAGTCGTAGTTTAGGGACACAATCCGTGAAAATCAGGAACTGAATATTCTATAAGTTGTTCTAGGATATCTTTCGGTAAGAACTAACGGGAACCCTCAGTATACATCACTTCTGAGTTACCCACGGGAACCTCCGTCATCATTGTCCCCCAGTATCACGTGATCAGCTATAGGTGGTTGCATGATACTTAATTTATTCCGATGCTCTGTTTGTATTTATGCATTCTTTCAGTTTTGTTTTTAGGGGGGGGGGGGCGTATGTGTTTAACATTTTGAATCCCTTCGTTTGAACAAGGTTTGAGAAATGACTAGGGTTTTTACTCGGATGTCTATGATGGTGCTACGTGTAGCCACGCGTCGCCATTCCACGGCTGAGATCTTGTCACGTCTGCTGTTGTCACATTGTGACTCTTCAGTTGCCTATTTATTCGCCTATAAACACCTCACTTGCCTTTTTATAGTTTTACCTTCTTTACTAAAATTCTCTCTAGGCCCTTCCATTGAATTCCTCTTTTTCCTTTAGGTATTTTTTTGGTTTCATCCTTCTATCGTTTATTCTTTTGATATTTCCCTTCCAATTGCACCATTTGTCTTTCAAATTATCAATCTCGTCGTTGCGCTGTCTGTTCCCAAGTTCGACATGCAACCTATACTACCACCTTGACTGCCAATCATCGTTTAAAATTCTTGTTGAGGATACGCAATTCCTCTGGTTCTTCATCATCGTGTCCCTCCATATGTCTCTGAATTGGAACAAACCTTCCGACGGATAAGATAGTATATAAGACCAGTTATCTAGAAATTTCAGGTGTTTGGGTTCTTTTTCTACTTTTCTCCTTGTTGTTATTAAACATTTTCGAGCTCATTTCTACCAATTTGTTCCGTTTAGGTTTGAACCTGGTTTATCCTTGTTCGCGATAGATTGTCGTATGTCAGTCTGAACACACTATCCCTCCGTCAAACTTGTTTCAGTGCTTATACATGCTAAACCAAGGCAGGCCATTGGTTTTCCTTCGAGCATCGTACGGGTAAAAGGGGCCATACAAAAAAAATTAACGAGTTTTGTACGAGTTTGAAGCATTGGAAGGATCACTTTTTCCTCATTGATTGTCATGCTATTCCGAATGCCATGCCTTGGAGGCATCAAAATTCTAGCTTGGCGGATCCCCCTCCTACTAGGGTCTAGGTTGAGGACATTCGTCGACTGTGTGAGAACATAATCGACCTTTGTCCTGTTCATTTGGCCATGTTATATGAGATTGTTCTTACGACCATATGGAAGCATGTGGGACACCATCCGGTTTTTAAAGATGGTGAAGGGAATGGTAACATTATTGCCCTTCGGTTGTTCATACATATTGCTTTGCCGTCATTCTCTCTTCTTACTTGTTTTGCTCTTTCTTTTGCAGTTGCTGCTAGCATGTATTAGTTTCCCAAGTTCCCTATGTCTGGAGGTGTTTGTGTTGGTAAGGGGGTTGCTCTTGCGGCAAACAAAGTTATTGCCCAGCATACTACCTAACCGCTTCCTTCCGGAACCCCGATCCCTGAGAAATCTAACCATCAGAAGGTTTTCGAATGTTAGCCGTGTTTTTATGTAAAGTGATGGTCTTTATATATTTCCGAGCCTTGTATAAGAAAACGTAGTTTATAGGAATTCATTTAAGCTAATTGGGCCTAGGTGTCAGGCTAAAGCCCATTAGTTCGGTCCATTAAGCCACCCCTCAAACGACTTCACCAACAAGGATGAGTCATACTCTTATATAGTATACAATACAACCCTAATAAGTGTGTGTTAGGAGGGGGTTGTTTCTCATTTCTTTCTTTTTGTAATCAACCATTCTTCCTTTTTCTCTCCTAGTTCTTTCTCTCTTTAAACTTATCTTTCTCTCTCTAAACTTCTCTTTCTCTCTCTAAACTTCTCTTTCTCTCTCTAAAATCTCTTCTAGTGTCTTTGTGTTGGTGATGTTATGTTAGGACCTAAACATATTGGTATAAAGAACGCAACCCCCCAACCAAGGAGTTTTTACTGATTTTGTTTTAGTTTATTTTGGTTCGTTTGGTTCGAACAAGACACAAGAAGATTTCATCTTTTTGTGTGTTCAAAAACCATAAAGCTTGCAACTTTCTTGCTTATCTATCTTAGTATAAGCTTGTTGTAGAAGAAAAACTTTAAAAAACATCAAAATTTTCCATCTTTTATAAGTTTTTTTAGTTCGAAAGTTTTGTGTTCTAAGAATCTTGATCTGGAAACTTTTTGTGTTAAAAACATTAAAGTTTGTGTTTTTATGCTTCTAATATGCTTAGGAAAGTAAGTTGTACAAGAAAAATCGAGTAAAAACGTCAAAAAGTGTGTCTTTTAAGTGATTCAAAACTTATATTTCTGGGAAATTTAAAGAGGGTGATTTATACGCTTGAAGACGGTTGTTTATACGCTTGTAGACGGCTGTTTATACGTGTTTTTTGATCCGGCAATTTATACGTTTTCTAGACGGCGATTTATACGTTTTCTAGACGGCGATTTATACCACTTGTGATCCGGCGATTTATACCACTTGTGATCTGGCGATTTATACTACTTGTGATCCGGCAATTTATACCACTTGTGATCCGGCGATTTATACCACTTTTGATCCGGTGATTTATACCACTTGTGATCCGGCGATTTATACCACTTGTGATCCGGCGATTTATACCCCTTTGCTTAAAAAAATTACGTTTTTTCTTTGGTGTGTAAAATCCTTTGAAATATGTTTTCCCGGTTTCATCAAGAGTTGTAAAATCCTGTGAAATTTGAACTCCATACTCATAATCACTAATCACTAAAATGATCTTTGCTTATCATTTCACATCACTTTTGCAATGTCGACTCAACAAGAAATTTATGATGCTGGTTTCGAAACCCGTCCTCCTATGATTAACAAAGAGAACTATGTTCCATGGTCTTCTCGTCTTCTTCGTTATGCTAAGAGTAGACCGAATGGAAAGTTAATCTACAACTCCATTATGAATGGTCCATATGTCAGACGAATGATTCCTAAACTAGGTGATGCAGATTGTGAAGTTCCTGTTAATGAAACCTTTCATGAGTAGACAGATGATGAACTCACTGATAAGGAGCTTAAACAAGTAGAAGCTGATGATCAAGCCATTCAGACTATTCTTCTCGGTCTTCCTGGAGAGATCTATGCTGCTGCTGATAGCTGTGAAACTGCTCAAGAAATCTGGTTACGTGTTCCACAAATGATGAAAGGTTCTGATATTAGAATTCAAGAGAAAAAGGCTAAGCTGTTTAATGAATGGGAAATGTTTACTTCTACTGATGGGGAATCGATTGAGTCTTACTATCATCGTTTCTCAAAGTTGATAAATGATCTCAAAAGAAACAAACATTTTCCATAAAAGATTGCCAGCAATCTCAAGTTCCTAAACAACTTACAACCAGAATGGAGTCGACATGTTACCATTGTTCACCAAACAAAGGACTTGCATACACCAGATTACACTCAGTTGTATGATTTCTTGAAATACAATCAAAAGGAGGTAGATGAACTAAGAGCAAAACGACTTGCAAGAACACATGATCCTTTAGCACTCATGGCAAATTCCATATCAATCTTTTCAAAATTTTCAGTGTTTCACATGATCAATCATCACCAATAGTCCTTCATGCAAACAACCACAACCAACAACAACTATATAAAAATACATCAAAAAAAAAAAAAAAAAAAAAAAAAAAAATAATAAAAAAAAAAAATAATTAAAAAATATAAAGAACCCACTACAACCCATCATTCAAGCAGAACTTCATGTAACAACAATGCCCAAATCCCGAAAGATTTATGAATCCACAACTACAATGAACATGTACACATGTTCTAATGGCTAAGGCATTTAATCTAAAACTACTCAACCACCAACCAAACAAACAACCAGAGAATTTCATCTAACCTCACAAGACAGATTGCTCGACAAGGTATGAGTTAGGGTCAAGACAGACAAGATGCAGATGGTTGGAGGCAATGGTGGGAATCAGTTTAGACATTATGCTGGGCAGAATGTTGGGAATCAGAATGGGTATAATGCAAGTACAAAATGTCGTGAATCAGGTTGTTTAGAATGCAGTTCATAATCTGGGTGGTCAGAATGTTAGAAATCAGTATGGGCTTATTGTTTATTCCATAGGAATTGCTAATCTGTTGCGAAATCAGGATAGGAATGGTAATGTTTTGTAGCAAACACGAGCTGAAGGGTAATGGTTAATGGGAATCAACAGAAATCATGATAAGGTGTTTGATACTGACTAGTGGATTGGGTCATCGTGCCAGGACAATAACTACACTGTCAGACAAGGAGAAGGGATGCTGCTTATCTTTCAGAATCAGTTATATGAGTTGCCTCAACAATTGTCAGAAGATAAAAGAATCTACTCATGCTAAAGTGTTTGTATTCGATGGTTGGTTGCAGTGGATTTGAGAGAATTAAGGTTGTTATGTAAACTGCTATTTTTTGATGGCTAATTTGCAAGCAGCATCAAACATCGGGTACTAAGACTGACAACACTCCACGACTTATGACTCAGAGGTTCAGACTGGAGGTACACCATTATGTACATTTGCTATAATAATGATTTCTTAGTCAATCTGTTCCCTTAAGATGAGAGTATACGTAGGTCGCTACTCGTTCCCTTTCCTTGAACCGCACCATGTATTATACAGGATTGATAGTAATGTTATTTCTGAGGTTGCCTATTATGATACCAATGTGAAGGGGAACAGTAGTAACAAATCCTCACAAAGGTTGAAGTAAACTCATGCTTAATTTGAATCTATTATTTAGTAATTTGGCAATAGAAGTTGGTGAAAGTCAACACGGTCAATCACAAAGTTGAGAGAACTCAATGCTGATTTGACCACTAAGTTGCTTAGATATATAATATCAAGAAAAATGTTTGAAATAGTCAAGAATAATATGACAAACTTGTAGGTGTTATCAAAAAATTCTGTTCTATCAAGTGCATGTCTTAACTAAAAAGATAAATGCACTTCACTTAAGTTCCGATAAACAAATAAAGACTTTGAATAAGGAAATTTCAAATGCTTTCAAAAGAAAAATCAATCGTTTCTTTTCTTCTTGAAGAAAAGAAAAAGTTTAAGTCTGATTTCAAAATTTGCAAAGACGAGCTTCTTGATAAACAAAGTCAACTTGAGAAAAGGATAAAGGAATTATATAATATTTTGGTCAACAAAACGGGTAATCTTATTCATACGATGAACATGCTTTCACCAAACCAGACTCGTTTTAACACACTAAACAGAAAATGGCTTTGGGTTATAATAATCCTTTTTATCTCAAGCAAGGCTTCTTGAGCAGATATCACAATCGTTCGTTTTTATGCATAAAGTTCTATTATGATAAAGCATGATCCTCCTGCTGTGTATGATTCGGAGGAGACACTAGAACTTGCTCAAGAGATTTGCTTAAAAATGAAACAATTAAACAAAGAAATAAAACTGGAAAATTATGCAAAGACTAATCATATTTCGGAGGTTTTGGTTTCTCAATACGGCCAAGTCTACAGTGAAGAGGTGTATTTTTCATAATTCATTCCAAAACTGGAAAATGTTTCTAATTCAATTTCATGACACTAATGAGAGTTTTTCGGATGATACATAAATTTTCTACGGGGTTTAAAAAGCACATTGTGCACTTCTTTCAACGTTTTTGTACTAACAGCCAGCTCTTTTTCAAATAAAATTGACTTAGCATATACATATTTGGTCAGTTCTTCTATTCCACCAAGAGATTTACAAATTTGTAAAAGAGGAAATTTTCCATATGTTCTTACCAAGGTTGATGTAGAGTGCAAATTTTGAAATATAATTTCTTAATAGTAGTGCCAATATTTATTCGAGACTTACAATCTCTCGCAAAAGGAAGCTGGATAAATCCCTACTAATGCACAAGGCTTTAAATTGGGAATATTGAGCGTCTACTTGAGAACAGTTGTCAGTCAGGATTTTATGTTCTATTGTGCAAAGTACTTATGGTGCAGATTCATCAAATCTCGAAATGGCTTGATCGTACGAAAGAAACGATTTGTAAATTTGTATCATTAAAAAGGAAATTGAATTATGCTAAAACTTTGGAACGATTGGTATAAGAAATGTGTAAGAATGCAATATTATGACAAAAATTTCAATTCGATAAAAGCTTATATAATGACATGCAATAAAAGATTGAACGGTTAAAAGCTCAGTTGGGAGATCTCAAGGGTAAAAGTAAGGATACTCCATGTGTATCAAATACCTTTGATCCTTTGTTTTAGAAACTAGAGAATGAGAACGTAGAATTAGAGTTTTAGATTAAGAAT
This sequence comes from Tanacetum coccineum, assembly GCA_026074375.1. Taxonomy (NCBI): domain Eukaryota; kingdom Viridiplantae; phylum Streptophyta; class Magnoliopsida; order Asterales; family Asteraceae; genus Tanacetum; species Tanacetum coccineum. The sequence continues at coordinate 63,232 of BQNB010010673.1, forward strand.
TATGCAAAAGAAAATGCTCATCTTAAGTCTGCCTATAAGAGAACCTTTTCGGTCTATAATTACTAATGTCATGAGCTCAAACTAAAGGAATAACCGACTCTTTGTAAAACAAATTAAATGATATGATTTATGAAAACATGACATTAAGAGCCCAGTTATCTAATAAGCTTTCTGAACAAAAGGACACCACCAAAGGTACGAGTGTGAATACTCAGTTTTGTAAGCAATCAATTTTGGGAAACCACCTTCTTCCTTTAGACCAAAACTCTATTCTGTAACTCCTTTTCCAAAATCTAAAGGTCTTCCCAAGATCAATAAGTCACATGTTTTGTCAAACATGTCTCAATGTTTTGTAAAACCAGTCACTTCAAAACTCGATACCCAACCAAAAGAATTAAATAGTATATAAAAAATTTGATAAAGTGATTGCCCCTAAAGGGAAAAATAAAATACACTAGACCCGCTTGGTCCACTTAGCTAGATCTAGTTAAATGATAGGTCGCATACAAAAGCGCGTAAATAAGTATAAATTGATAAACAAAAACAAGCACGCAACGATAAATCAAGAAATCGATATAAACAAATACCAAACATTCAGATCTTCATAATAATGGCTAATATCCGAAGGTATTAGCCTTCAAACGTCATAATAAATACAAGAGTAATAATTTAGCCAAGGTAAACTAACCGAGTTAACGAATGATACCAAAAACTGAACGATTACAAAAGTATATGGAATTACACGATGTCTCCTATGGAATTGAATACGTTGCTCGACCTCTTCTGCTCTTTTTTTCCTCTGAAAATCGACTTTTGTGGTTTAGGTATCGAGAATATGATTTAGCACACTTAAAACTCATTTTTGAGTTTTCTATTTATAAGGTGTGGAAGTCGGTTGAATACGGCGTATCCAAGGGATTGGATATGGACCATGTTTGATATCTTCCAGAATATTATATTATATCCATATCTTAAATACGACATATTGATTCTCTCTGGATACGGTGTATTGAACTTCATTCCTTTTTTGGTCTTTGGTGAACGCAGGCACGGATACGTCGTATCTTCTTGATGGATACGACGTATTGGTCTTCAGAACAGTAATCTTCAAAATATCTTCATTTAAGCTCCAAAATGCGCACTTTTTGCTATCTTTCACTAATTACTCCATAATTACTTAAATTCTCAAATATAAATGATTAAGTAAAAATTCTTTGCAATAACTATACAAAATGGGTTAATATCGTAGGATAAATGATGCTATAAAATAGACGTTATTTGATGTCATCAGGTACGAACCCTAGTTCGTTTAGCAGCTGTAGGAGACGATTTTATAGCCTAAAAATGCTATTGTACTTCTTCCAATTCATGTTTTAATCAAGTAAGGTTTACTTAATCATTCAATATGTCTATGTGTTGTTTAATTGATTGTTCTTGCTTTATCTTTAACATGCTTGGCTAAACCTCCTATTGTGTTTATTTATGATTGTATGAAACCTAGAATGTAGATCTTAATGGTGTTGCTTCTTGTGATGGATGTGCACGTTAGGTCTTAGAAAACCAGCTTTTGTCTGCATCGCTGTTGATATGTCTAGGGAAATGTGATTGTGTAGAAAGGATACCATCGGGTAACAGTCTTCATACTACCTTGCCCCCTAATATGGTTGATCTACTTTTAATATATTTCACATGCACTTAGTAAACTCCTAGGGGCCGTGTAATAGTCTTTATACTACCTTGCATGTGCGTTGCTCTAGCGGCATACTAAGTAGACGGCGGGTTCGTGTAATTCGTTCATGCTTTAGGAAATAGTTACACAGATCATCACAAGTGTGACAAGGCAACAACACTAGGAGAAGCAATCTAAGGAGTAATACATGATTAAATAAACACAATCTTTTATCTTATTGTTATCACCATTAGCGTAGAATATATTTAGTTTAAATAGCTAAAACCAAACCTCTCTCCAATTATATGATTTACTTGCTTTCCATAAAATATAAAAATATAAAAAATAATATTCCCTCAACCCTTAGAATTCTGTTAGACCATGATCAAGCCTTCCCAACCTATTCCTCGAGTGAACGATAAACAACCCCGAGTCTTGCCTATACTACACTACAACGATTAGGTGCACTGCCTAGGGAGTTGTAAAACTTCTCGTGTAGAAGTCCTACGATGATCGCACATCAACATGGTCCACTCATTTGGCCTACGATTAAAGAAAATGGGGTGATCAGAACAAAGAAATACGTTGAATTATCTGCTACAGAGAAAATTCAAGCTGATTGTGATATGAAGGCAACTAATATCACTATTCAAGGTCTACCAACTAAAATTTATTCACTTGTTAATCATCATAGAGTTGACAAGGATCTATGGGAGAGAGTTTAACTTCTAATGCAAGGTACTTCATTGACAAAGCAAGAAAGGGAGTGTAAACTGTATGATGCATTTGATAAGTTTTCTCACATCAAGGGGGAATCACTTCATCACTATTACTTGAGATTTACTTAGTTAATTAATGACATGAACATCTACAACATGAAACTAGAGCAATTTCAAGTTAACACCAAGTTCTTAAATAGTCTCCCATCTGAATGGAGTAAGTTTGTGACTGATGTCAAGCTTATAAAAGATTTGCATATACCAACTTTGATCAGCTTCATGCATATCTTCAACAATACGAACTCCATGCAATTTTATTTAAATTGTTTTATAAACCCGCGAGGGAGATAACATGCTTGTTTTTAAAATAGAACACAAGGGACCCGAATGTATGCTAGTAGCCTTGATTATTATAAGTTAGCTTTAACTCGCTAAATAAAAAGTCCCGCGGAAATATCATGAATTGTTAATTGCCGGGAATAAGGCATACGCTTATACATGAAATAGTACTATTTGGAGATTACCACCTCCGATCCGTGACGACTAGCTATCGTCTTGTGTTGGGAACATAACACCACGGATGCATTGTATAGAGAATAAGAGACACTCATAGCGAGGGTGTATAGTGGGCAAAATTACTGAATATATGGTAAGGTTCGATGTCATGAGGCTTATAATAATCCCCCTATAACGTTGTCTGATCCACATCGTTATATCCAGATAATTTTGAAAAATGATACTTGTGTTCGGAAAATTTTATTGTTTATATATATATAAACTCTATGAATTCACTCAACATTATTGTTGACGTTTTAGCATGTTTTATCTCAGGTACTTGAAGGTAATTCGGGTTGATGGAGATATGAAGGCCCGCTAAATAATTATTCATTCGAAAACGTTTTGTAAAACATTGTATGATGTTGTGAAACTTATTTGGGGACCGTGATGTAAACTTTTATTATTTGAATGAATGAAATTTTCTTAAAACATATCTTTTTGAGTCGTTTTCTATGATTTGAGTTATTGTGCTATGACGTAACACCATTTGACCCTTCCGCTGACATGACACTGAAATGAGGGTGTTACATGAAGACCGTATTATGCGTGAACGCAATCAAGATCCACTTGCATTTGTTGTGAATCATCAATTGACACCACCTCACTTCAACACTTATCAGTCTTCATAAAATAATCCTTAGTTTCAACAATAGTTTCCATAACCTTATCCATCTCAGTGTTCACCATCTCAGTCTCTTAATTATGGATCAATTCATCCTACACAACATTATTCATCTACCTATCCATTACAACCTCACTTTAATCATTCATATGTTCGACCATCACATCCATATTAGTCTCAAATAAATCATCAAACCTCATCCGTTCCAAATTGCTTATCAATCACCTCAAGCTTCTACACAACCTATGACTGAGTTACCTTTTGTTGACTCAAGTCTTGTTGTTCTTGCATTTTCTCTAGGAGATGATCCTATTGCTTGTCTCAATAAGGCAATGGCTTTTCTAACAGCTATAGCTTCTTCAAGGTTCCCTTCAACCAATAATCAACTTAGAACTTCTTCTAATTTGAGAAACCAAGTCACTATTCAAGACGGCAGGGTCACAGTGCAACAAGTTTAGGGGAGACAAGGACAAAGTTATTCTGGTACTGGTTATAAGGGTAATGCTACCAGTTCTGGAGGAAATAATGCAAGTGGACAGGCAAGGGTTATTAAGTGCTACAACTGTCAAGGTGAAGGACATATGGCTAGGCAATGCAATCAACCTAAGCGACCAAGGAATGCTGCATGGTTCAAAGATAAAGCAATGTTGGTTGAAGCTCAGGAAGCTGGACAAATTTTGGATGAAGAGCAACTGGCATTTCTTGCAGATCCAGGGATTCTAGACGGTCAAGCTGTTCAGACAATCATTCCAAACAATGCTGCTTTCCAGACGGAGGATCTTGATACTTATGATTCTGACTGTGATGATATCTCGAATGCACAAGCGGTTCTCATGGCCAGTATTTCCAACTATGGTTCTGACGTTATCTCAGAGGTACCTCATTCTGAAACCTATCTTCATGATATGGAATATCAAAGTATGCATGCAATGTAGGATTTTGAACAAACACCAGTTGTGGATCATACAGATAATGAGATAACAAGTGATAGCAATATCATTCTGTATTCTCAATATTTATTTAAGCAATCGTGAAAAATGATTGATTCTCAAATGGATGATATGATTAAAGAGAAGCTTGCGCTAAAAGAACAAGTTGACTTACTTGAGCAAAATCTTTCTAAACAAATCAAAGAAAAGGAATCTTTATTGCAAACATTCACTGTTTTAAAAAACGAATCCAAAGAAAAAGAAAATAAATATATGGAAAATGAAATTGATTTGGAAAAGAAGATCAAGAGACTTGATAATATTATTTATAAAGTGGGTCAATCTACTCAAACAGTGCACATGTTAACTAAGCCACAAGCTTTTTATGATAATATTCACAAACAAGCTCTAGGTTATCAAAATCTGTTTTATCTCAAGAAAGCTCAGCGGATAAAACCAACCTTGTATGAAGGTATTGTTATTTCTGATAAACATGTTGCTATGCCTGTGATTGATGATGAAGAGACATTGATTTTGGAAGAAGAAAGTCGATCAAAAATGTTTGAAAAAGAAAAGGATCCAGAGACTATTAAACAAAACATTTCTAATAAACCTAGTGATTATGAAAAATTAAATAGATTATCTTAAGATTTTGGGAAACGTTTTACTCCACAACAAGAATTGTCGGCTGAACAAGCTTTCTGGTTTTGTATGTCCAATCCTACCATTGAATCTTCTGATAAACCACCTGTCAAAGTGGAAGTTCCCGATGAACTACCTAAGGTGAGTTTGGTAAATGCAAGCCTTAAAAAGCTTAAATTCCACCTCGCCCAATTTGACTCTGTGGTGAAGAAGCGTACAACACCTAATGCTCGTATAGAAGGTGAATGGGGGGTTTAAACATACTAAAGTTGTTTTTAACAATGAAATTATTCCATTCTAAAATCTTTAAAAGGCATCTTCAATGTTTTTGATAAAGATATTCTAAATGAAATAATGGAAGTACAAACAGTTTTTGACCAAATGGAAGCTTCTGTTCAACAGTCTTTAGTTGAAAAAAAATGTTTGGAAATTGCTAAGAAAGAACTCCTTTTGGAAAATGATCGAATTTTACAAAAAATCATGTCTCAAGATGTTCTTCTAACTGTGATGAATTCTATGTCTTTAAATGGTGAATCTGTGAATATAGGAATACAAAGAAGCGCATCTTGTGATAAGTGTTTCAATCTTGATACAGAGCTTTCAAAGTCACAAAATGCGCATAATTATCTTTTAAAAAGTTACTCACAACTTGAAAAACATTGTATTTCTCTTGAATTGTCAATACAACTTAATCAAGAAATTTTTCAAGAGGATAAACCTTGTGATAATCAAAATACTCTTGAAATACCAGACTATTTTGAAAATAATGATTTGAAAGCTCAGCTTCAAGACAAAGATACTACCATTTGTAAGTTGAAGGAAATTATCCAATCTTTAAGAGGAACTAATAAGGAAGAGAATGTAAACCATGATAGATGTGAACTTGAGACCATAAATGAGGAACTGGAAAATAGTGTGGCAAAATTGATTTCAGAAAACAAGCGTCTTTGTAAAGAAATTAATCATGTGAAACAAGTTTTTAAAGAATAGTTTGACTCAATCAAAAAGACACGTGTTCGTACTAAAGAACAGAGTGACTCTTTAATTGAGAAACTGAACTTAAAATCTGCTGAAAATGAGGATTTAAAAGCTCAAATTCAAGATAAGGTTTTTGTGATTACATCATTAAAAAACAATTTACGAAAACTAAAAGGAAAATAAATTGTTGATAGTGCTACACAAATACCATTTGCCACCACTATTGTTCCAGGCATGTTCAAGCTAGATTTAGATCCTTTAGCTCCTAGGTTATTGCAAAGTAGGGAAGCTCACATAGAATATCTAAAGTACACTTAGGAACAAGCTGATATTCTTTGAGGAATAGTCAAACAAGCTAAAGCAAAATAGCCTTTAGATAATGCATTAGACTTTGCCTGTAAGCATGCCAAATGAATTCAAGAGTTACTTGTATATGTTCGAGATACGTGCCCTAATGCGATTAAACTTAGTGCGAAAAAGCTTGCTGTCACACCCAAAAACAATGTCAAGAAAGTTAGGTTTGCTAAACCTCTTACATCCTCAAGCAACATTAAATAGGTAGAGTCATCTAAATCATTAGATTCTAACACACCTGTGTTGTCTTCTACAGGATTGAAGTGTTCTACTAGTAAGTGCGGATCAAAGCCTACATGCAATAAAAAGAATGATAGGATCTCGTGAACACCAAGTAGGAACATGAAGAATAAAGTAGAAGTCCAACCTAGGAAAGTTAATAAAAAGAATCGTGTTGTTGAACCTATTCGTGATGCTAATGTTAAGCATTCACTGTTAAATGCGAATTCTGAACTTGTTTGTGATACTTGTAATAAATGTATGTTTGATAGTATCCATGATATGTGTCTCCTTAATTCTGTAAAAAATGTAAATAGCCGTGCTAAATCTGCTAAGAAACATAAAAAACAAAATATTTGGAAACCTACGAGTCATGTATTCACTGAAGTAGGATATAAGTGGAAACCAACTGGAAGAACTTTCACTTTAGTTGGTAATCCATGCCCTTTAACTAGGATCACTCACACTAACGTAGTGCCCATTAAGGAATCCACTCCTAGTTCTGTTGAAACGTCAAAACCAAAGATTAAAGTCTATAACAGGAGACCCAAAAATGTTAATAATATAGGTTCGAGTAAAAAATCTAAGATTGTAAAATCTAAGAATGCTAACAGCTCGGAACCCAATCATACTTGGGGATCCAATGCTACAGATATTCCATCGTCTTCTTCTCTTGTCAGTGACAGGTTATCCAAATTGTCCTCTGGTATTTGGAATCCGGATGTTCAAAACATATGACAGGGAACCGCTCTCAGCTTATGAACTTTGTTAGTAAATTTCTAGGAACAGTTAGATTCGGGAACGACCAGATTGCAAGGATTATGGGGTATGGTGACTTTTCAACTGGGAAATGTTATTATCTCTAGGGTATACTATGTTATAGGGCTTGGACATAACTTGTTTTTTGTTGAACAATTTTGCGGCGCGGATCTGGAAGTTGCTTTTTAGAAAAATGCTTGCTTTATTCGGAATTTAGAAGGTGTTGATCTACTTTCAGGATCCAGAGACACACATTTGTACACAATTTCTCTTGATGACATGCTAAAGGCTTCACCGATCTGTCTTATATCTAAAGTGTCAAAGACTAAGAGCTGGTTATGGCACCGTCGGTTTTCACATCTCAACTTCGGTACTCTTAACAAGCTAGCTAAAGACAGTCTTGCACGAGGCATTCCAAAACTTAAATTTCAGAAAGATCATCTGTGTTCAGCATGTGCATTAGGAAAAAGCAAGAAACTCTCTCATCAACCCAAAGCTAAAGACACTAACCAGGAGAAACTATATCTTTTGCTTATGGATTTGTTTGGCCCGATACGTGTGGCGAGTATTAATGGGAAAAGGTATATCTTAGTGATTGTTGATGATTACTCACGATTTACCGGGGTTAGATTTTTGAGGACAAAAGATGAAGCTCCTAAGGCCATTATTAAATGCATTAAAAATATTCAAGTTTGTTTGAATTCCACTGTCTATAATGTTCGAACAGATAATGGAACTGAATTTGTCAATCAGACACTTCGTGAATTTTATGAAAATGTTAGCATCTCACATCAAACATCTGTTGCTCGCACTCCTCAGCAGAACGCTGTTATCGAAAGGTAAAATCGAACTCTTGTAGAAGCTGCTCATACAATGTTAATATTTTCTAAAGCTTCATTATTTTTACAGGCCAAAGCAATCAATACAGCCTGTTACACCCAAAATTGTTCATTTATCCGCGTTCGATACAACAAAACTACATATGAGATTATGCAAGATAAGAAACCGGATTTATCATTCTTTCATGTCTTTGGTTCACTCTGTTATCCTACCAATGACAATGATGACTTTGGTAAATTAGATGCAAAAGCTGACATTGGTATTTTCATTGGTTACGCGCCCGCAAAGAAACGTTAAGAATATACAACAAAAGAACTTAGGAAAATTATAGAAACAATTCATGTGACATTCGATGAGCTGACAGCTATGGCTTCTAAACAATTCATTTCAGGACCCGGGCTTCATTCTATGACTCCTGCAACATCCAGTTCAAGACTCGTTCCAAACACTGTTTCTCAACAACCTTGTATTCTACCAAAAAGAGATGATTATGATCACTTGTTTCAACCTATGTTTAATGAATACTTCAATCCTCCATCAATTTAAGTTTCTCTAGTTCAAGAAGCTACTGCTTCGAGAGTTGTGGTTTTAGCCGTTTCTCCTGTGTCATCTTCTATTTATCAAGATGCTCCATCAATAAGTATTCCATCAACATAAGAACAAGAACATTCTCTAAACATTTCTCAAGGTTTTGAAGAATCACTAAAAACACCAACATTTCGTGATGATCCACTTCATGAATTTCTTCATGAAGACTCGACTTCTCAAGGATCATCATCGAATGTGAAACAAATCCACACTCCATTTGAACACCTTGGTAGATAGACTAAGGATCATCCTTAGCAAACATAATCGGCAATCCTTCTCGCTCTGTCTCTATGAGAAAGCAACTCCAAAATGACGCCATGTGGTGTTATTTTGATGCCTTCCTAACTTTGCTAGAACCAAATAACTTCAAACAAGCAATGACCGAACCGTCATGGATCTATGCAATGCAAGAAGAAATTCATGAATTTGAAAGGCTACAAGTTTGGAAATTGGTGTCGTGTCCAGATAAAGTTATGTTAATCAAACTTAAATGGATTTATAAGGTCAAGACGGATGATTTTTGCGGGGTACTAAAGAATAAGGCAAGACTAGTTGCTCAGGGATTCAGGCAAGAGGAGGGTATCAATTTCGAGGAATCATTTGCACCAGTTGCAAGAATAGAGGCCATCTTTATCCATTGTAAAAATGCAGCCAACAAAATATGATTGATTTTCAAATATACGTCAAAACCGGCCAATCTAAGGTGAGCTTAAAGAAGAGGTCTACGTTTCTCAACCAGAAGGATTTGTTGATCAGGACAACCCATCGCATGTGTACAAGCTTAAAAAGGCTCTCTACGGTCTCAAATAAGCACTACGTGCATGGTACGACATACTGTCAAGTTTCCTCATTTCATAACATTCCTCAAAAGGTGCAGTGGATCCAACACTCTTCACATGAAAAGCAGGAAACAACTTATTACTGGTATAAATTTAAGTTGACGATTTAATATTTGCATCTACTAATACTGCTATGTGTAATGAGTTTGCTAATTTGATGACCAGTAAGTTCAAGATGTCAATGATGGGGCAGATGTCATTCTTTTTAGGATTACAAATTTCATAAAGTCCTAGAGGCATCTTTATTAACCAATCTAAATATGCTTTTGAAATTGTTAAGAAATATGGTTTGCTATCTACTGATTCTGTCGACACACCCATGGTTGAAAAGAATAAAGTGGATAAAGATCTACAGGGGACACCAATTGATGCTACACTTTATCGTGGCATGAATGGATCCCTTATGTATCTTACATCCAGTAGACCTGACCTTATCTATGCAGTCTACTTATGTGCTCGGTATCAGGAAAGCCTTACCCAAAAAGTAAGATACAAGTGATGTAAATGATCTTTTGATACCTTAAGGGAACCATCAACATGGGTCTCTGGTACTCGAAGGATACCAATATGTCACTAACAGCATATGCAGATGCCGACCACGTGGGATGTCAGGACACTAGACGTAGTACATCGGGAAGCGCTCAGTTATTAGGTGACAAACTGGTTAGCTGGTCATCCAAGAAGCAAAAATGCATTGCCATCTCGAGTACAGAGGCTGAATATATTCCATATATGCCTTATTTGGGTGATATGCTCAATGCATTCACAGCTATCAGATTATGGCTTTCAATTCAATAAGATCCTTGTGTACTGCGACAACAAGAGTGCGATTGCTTTATGCTGCAACAATGTTCAACACTCAAGAGCCAAGCACATCGATGTTCGCTACCATTTTATAAGGGAGCAAGTGGATAATGGAATCATGGAACTATACTTTGTCCGGACTGAATACCAACTGGCTGACATCTTCACCAAACCTTTGCCTCGAGAGAGATTTAACTTCCTGATCGATAAGTTAGGTATGAGAAGCATGTCTCCAAAAACGTTGAAATGTCTGGCAGAGGAAAAGGACGAGTGATAGGGGTAACTCATATCCTGTGTATTATATCTATACTCTCTTATTTAATAAGCTTTTTTACAAGCCTTTTAAGCACACATAATAAATGACACATTAAATTTATTGCTAAAACATACCATATATAACCGGTTTTGTACAACTCTTAAAGCAATAGTTTGATAAATTAATATCCCTTATTCATTTAATTAAATAATTATATAAATAATTATATAAATAATGACCTCTTTAGTTGATTTTGTAAGTTAATAAAGGAAATTGTGAAAAGTCTCATTAAATCTCTTCCAAGGTACGTTTCAAACACCGGCTGGAAAAGACCCATTCAAAGTAAATACTCTTCTACCTATTCAAAATTCAACAAATAACACAAACAATTTTCTCTGGCTTATCACCGACTCCAAAACACACGTACAAATCCTCTGATATATCATGTTATTCTGTGATACAACTGTCTTGATTTTCTTGGTAAGTATCCATTTAATTTAAATATTTAGGGTTTCGAATTATGTGTTGCAAATTACAATTATTTTGTTTCGATACAAATATATGATATGTTTCGATTGATTATGTTATAATTTATTCTTGTAAGTAGAAAGTGATTGAGGAAGATTAACCAGGTTTGACATGTTTTATCTCTTTTCATTCCTAAATTTAATTGTTAGTATATGATATGGATTGATGAAAATGATTATTTGTAGTTTATATTTTATCTGTGTTTTTTATGCACGCCAACTGTTTGATGAATTGTGTTTGTGTAATTGTCATTTGTAGGTTAAAATAAAGCATCCGATGATTACTTATAACCGATATGTGATGTCCTGAAAGACTATTTAAGGTACCCATGAGTGTGTTGATGTTATCTTTTTTCCTTTCTCTGTTGCAGAAAATCATACACATTCTTTTGCTTTGTTGAGTTACTAAGTGGCTTCTGAGATTATTTATGTCACTAACTTGATATTAGTTTTCTATTGAGCTAATTGTAATTCAGAATCACTATCATTTTTTAGATCTAATCTATACCATGTTATATCTCTGTCAGTCTGTCTTTTCTTTAGATCTTTTATGTTTGGATATCTTGTGAACCTTGAAATAACATTCTTTTATCATATCAGTGTGTTGGGTAAAAGACTTGGAAAATCATAGAGAGTAGTCGCAAAAGCAGTGAAGGGTTTCTAACCTATCGCGTTACGGGTTGGCCGGGCTACAAGTTTAATCAAGCAACCCCAAATCCATGTGATAAAAGTAGTCAAAACCTATTGTTTTAATAATGTAGACATATATGACCTATAGTTTAATCAATGAGCCCGAGTTTTACTACTATAATTTACTGCAATAATTATGGCCTCTGTTAATTTTATGTGCGTTCTTTTTATAATCTTCATTTGGAAGTTATTCAAGAACTCCAATAAGAGAGGAGGTATGTTTAACCCTTGAGAACACAGGATTGAGGACGTGAGGTTTTAGTACTTGGTGCAAAGGTGGTACTCACCAGAATACCACAACTATTGTTTGTTATGGCAGTGCCCCAAGAGTTGATCAACAAACGGGTCGCTCAAATTAGAAACCTGATTGAGGTGAAATTCTATACAACTCTTTTTCAAATCCATTTTTGATAGGGTATTTTTTTCCCTAGCTAATATCGACAATAACTTCAACTTTATCTTACATGCGGTAGAATAGGACTATAAAAAAGACAAGCTAAATGAAAGAATCGCCAAATTATCCAGTGGAGTCGCTATTATCCATGTTAGTTTTAGCTACTACAGCTTATTAATTTCCTTATTGTAATTCAAACATAAACGGGATTAGTTGATTAGATTAGAGCTTAACAAGAATAGGTGTTGATGACTTTACCACTAAGAACATATGATTAGAGCTTATCCCTTTTATTTCATATTTTTTTGTCTAATGAGTATATACTTTGCCATTCTTAGTGGTTCTATTGTTAGCTGCTCTGTCAAGCTTTTTAGAACCATGATTGGTCATGTTTTTTTAATGATGTCGGGTGAGGCAGGCTAAGTCGAATGGCAAAGGCCGCAGTGGATGATAGTGGCTCCTCGAGAATTGAGTCGGTTAATAAACGCAACCATGGATCGACAAGTAAGTGTAGATGAACGTGTCAAAAAGAAGTCAATGAAGGTAGCCTTTCGTGTCTAACTGGAAAAAAGGTTCAATATGTTGCAACTCATGTTGTATAGAGTAGTTAGTTTGTTGTATGAATCTGGTACCCTTTAGTTGTTGTATAGATTAATTAACTGGATAAATGTTCAATATGTTTCAATTCATATATATTATGATTATTTAGTTTGTTGTAATATTATGTTACACTCTTGATCATTTTTTGATAGCTATATATTATTCGACTTCAAGTCATGCATATTGTTTTCACATAGTAGGTGTAGGTTAGTTACATCAACTGAAAACACCGAGTGAAGTAATAAAAATATAAATTAACATTGTTATAATTTTTACTTGTGGTTACGATCTGCTAAACCTCACTATCATTTTCGCTTGCTACGATTGATAAATATTTACGCCAAGATTTAAGGTTGTTGAAGAGATTATATGCCTGTTGAATGCAACTTGGTTTGCAATCAATTTTTTATTTCAAACGGTATGTCTATCATGAACAATACATATTCATTGCATATGTTAGTTTTTTTCTTCATATATAATGTTACGGTTTATACATCTAACACGCAATTTGATATACATGATATTTACAAACCCAAAAAATTATAATGTTGGCCCGCCCATTGGGTATATCCATGGTTCTAAAAGGCACACAAAAGCCTCACAAAGGCGCGAGGCGTGACCTCCATGCCACGCAATAGACCAAGGCTTGGGCTTAAGGCTTGACATGAGATGAGGAGTGAAAAAACGCGATAAAACGTGATGCATGGAGGCTTTTTTGAGTTCAATTTCGATAAAAGTGGTATTTTTATATAGAAATGAAAAAGATTACATGCAAAGATAGTTTCTTGACTTTATTATTTATGTATGACACTTTTTGTAAACTCAATATATTTGTAATATGATATAAATATATAAATTTATAAATATTTTTATATTTTGTGCCGCTTTAAGTCACGCATTAAAATCGTCATAACTTGCCATGGCTCGCAAAGGCGTGAGGCTTGACCATGCCGCCACGCCACGCCTCACGCTATTTATAACCTTGGGTATATCTCAAAAAGAATTTTGTTTTATCTAATAAAACACACTTTTGTACCATCCTTCTAAAACGCGACCATTAGTTACGCATATGTGTCTCGAAGGATAGGCCATCATTATTTTTGTCAAGTTCACACACCCGAGGCACCACCCATTGTGACTTATTTAAAAAAATAGTTTTAAAACAGTGGTTTAAAATGACATTTCAAAACTTATTTGAAATCTTCAAAACTATGGTTTAATGTCATAAAGACATTCCATAAATCATTCGCGATCTTCTCTAATTCTTTCTCCATAACTTATTACAAACGTAAAGACATTCCATAAAGACATTCTATAAAACTATGGTTTAATGTCATAAAGACATTCCATTCCATAAAACTATGGTTTAACGTGGTGACTAATTTGCAAGCCTTTGTATTAACTCGATAACCAATGCTCTAGTGCACTAAAATTGCTTTATTGTAGTAGTTTATGCATTTAAAAGTAAGTTGATGATGTAAGTTGTTGATGAAAGTTGCAAGAAAGTTGATGACACGGGTTGCTGAACATTGAATGAACACAATGAATGTCGAATGAACACATCGAACACGCGTTGAACAAAAAATGATGAGAAGGGTTGCCTACAATATGCTCAAGTTAGTCTATATTTACTAAACCAAATTAATAGGCTTATAAATGAATGTGGAGAGTCGGGTAATATCTTATTTCAAACGGGTAAAATACAAGTAATTTCAACTACAAAGGAAAAAAGCCCCCTTTTTGGCCATAACTAAATGTCATTGTAGTTTCAGTTTCATCAAATAGTAACTCCTAATCCAATATTCAAACAATTTATAAATCATAGATGACCTTTAAAGCCTATTTATTAAATGTATATCCCGGGTGGATGTCTTACCGACTACACTAACGTTTTAGAACTTACAGTAGACAAGAAAGAACTAATTGTAACATTAAGAAAGAACCAGCTTAAAACATCAAAAATATATAAATGAGCATGACCTGAGACAATTCTGTAACAAACTTACTCAAATCATTTACGACATTCCACATTTCAAATTATATTTGTCAAAATGGTGATGTTTCTTACTTAGCTTCTTCATTTATTTGTTATTGCTTATTAGTTTCAATAGTATACAAAATTTTACTTATGTGCACTATCGAGTTAAAAGGCATAAACATACTTCACTAACACTTATTATGTGACGCTGCCATTTTTGTGCATATTTCCTCTTTTATGAGTAAGTTTATTTCCTCTTTTACCATATTCTTCATTTAATTGTTGTGGAGCTAAGTACTTTGTTTGGTATAATTATATATGCTATTTGGTTCGTTGACATGTTTCATGCTACATATTAGATTCATAGTCTCTCACTAATATGGTATAATTGTCTAAACATGTATAAAAGCCAACATTATTGCTCGAAATCAATTGCAAAAAGGACCATTTGTTGCTCAATATTTAGATTACTTGAATGGGTGTAACGATGGCTTGCTTTTTTGTAATTTTTGTTAGTGTGGTATGAAGAAATGGTACGGTAATTTTGAGTTGTATGTAAATAGCATTTTCTTTTATGATTTTTAACAAGCCATATTAGTGCAACAATATTAACGGAACACACTTTGGAAATAAGGTTATCATATCAAGGTTGAGAATTACTCTGTTTGATTAATGTTACCGCTAAAGATCGTCAAGAAGCAAAAACCTATGTCGGTTTCATTTGTTATTACAATTAACAAGAGCTACGTTTAATCGCTTTCAAAAGTTGGTTTGTACATGCCAAGTCCTGTTTTCACACATGGACAACTATATGTTACTCTTTTAAGAGTCAAAAGCAAAAGAAGGTTTGAAGGTCGTCATTTTTTATAAGAATGGTAATATCTCGAAAACTACTACACATGGCATTTATATAGAAGTGTTTTAAGGTGTATGACCAAGGTTCAATAGATACAATATACATATGACATGTTTTACACTATGTTTTAATTTTCAATATATTATTAATCTCAAACTAATTTTACTTACTTTTATATTAAACTATTACGTGTTCTCAGAAGGCACATTGGTTATTAACTTGATTAGCGATAACATACGTCATATGCTACTCAATACCATCAAATTTGGAGACGACAATGCATGGACGTTTATCATTGTAATTGTTACAAACTCAATTGTTTATCAAATAATTCACTTACTACTTATTATTATTTTTTCTTAATTTATTCACACACGTAACTTCTTATAAAAATATTTCTTTAAAAACCTCTGTGATTCCACGGGTCTTTAAGCTATGTACAATATACAGCTCACATGCTTTTTACCGTATTCAAATTTCTACTAAATTAGTAATCAAAATCTACTTTTACTTACATTTTGTACTGATTATTAGGTGTTTGCGGAATGGACATTCGTTGCTCGATTGATTAACGCTCACGATTATTGTTATTCAAGCCCATAAAACTTGGAGATCAAATTGCATTTACATTTATTATTATAATTCTTACAAACTCAATTGTGTGACGAATAATTCGCGTATTCTCTGATTCTTTCTTTTCATATATGACTGGAATATATTTACATTTGGTTTTTTCTTACTTATTTACACATAAACTTATTACAAACATTTTTTTAAAATACACCCGGGGTTATTGACTTGATTAGCGCTTACATACGTCCTTTGATATTCAAGACCATAAAAGCGGGAGAGCAAAAAGCATCGATGTTTATTATAACAATTGCTACAAACTCAAATGTTTATCGAATAATTCATTTATTATCTGATTATTTCTTTCATATATTAACACAACATGGTTACGTTCGGTGTTCTTTTTTTACTTTATTTATGCATATAACTTCTTACATAATAAATACTTTAAAATACACCCAGTGTTAAACGGGTCTTTAAACTAGTGTATATATAGAAAACAAAAAAAAACTCAAAAAGATTTTTCACTTCTTAAAATTTTTTATAAAAACAAAATACAAAATTAAAAAAATCCGACAAAAATATATTTTTCAATGTCATGGTTTCTAGCATCGATAATATTTACGGTTTCAGAAATGTCATTCAACAATGGCACAAAGCTGTAAATAAAGTTCGAATAGAAAACATGACATATGGCTTGCTATTATTTCGGATAGCAACCCAGTCTTCATATTAAAGGCAAGTATTTCAAAAAGGAAACTTGACCTCATAATGGGAATTTATTCTCGGGCATGGTCTACTTTATGACCATGCAAAGGCTTGTGATTACTTTGCATCACAACCCGTGCTTCCTATATTCCATGAGTGTACGTCTCAGTGCGCTTATGTGTTAAAATAAAAGAAATCTTATTTTCTATGGTGTTGTTTTCAAAATAAAATATTTTATCTGAAAATCATCTAAAAATCATTTTTCAAAGACATTTGACCACTCAAACAACGACTACAACTCTTTAAATAGAAAACGGGTCATTGTTTGAGGGGGAGAAAATGTCAAATATCTTCTTCATAAAATCAGTTTGTGATAAAGAAAAAGGTTTTTAAATAATAACGGAATATCATTTAAGGAGAGTTTATTAAGTTTAGCTTATGTGAGCCTTAACTGTTATGTGTTTATGCCTTTAGGGAGTATATGTGCAAATAGAAGTTTCTAGGTATATTAGTTAAAAACATTAGGGACTATTCCTGCCATGTGTTAAACTTGAATTGCCTAATAAAACTTATATAAGAAACATGATAAGATTATGAAACTTGAGGGGGCGATTGTGTCAAAAACGAATTTTGTTTTATAACCCAATCACCCACCCCGTTTTTCTTTACACACAAACACACACTTAGCATAATTTTTCCCTCCTCTCACCCATTCAAAATCGTCATCTCCTAATCTTCATTTCAAGTTGTTATCATTCAAAAGGTATAACTAGAAATTCGTTCTTCACACTCTAAACAACACATCTCTCAAACGAATTAAGTTTTAATACGAGTTTGATCTCGAAAACCCTAAAATCGAATTAGGGTTCATCAAAATCAAAACTGGGTATTAACCTAAATTGAGTGAGGGGTTTTGCTTGTTTTGGAGTGTAGAATACTCGGTTAAAACATTTTTATGATTGGTTATCATATGAATGTGTTCTTGATAATTCTTGTTTGCGAAAATTTGGGTTTTTGAGATTTAGTGAAATATGTTTGTGGGTTTTGTGCTAGGACGTTTGTGTTCTATTTCTTAAATGTGTTTGAGCCATAAAAGGCTTTTCTTGATTGTAGTTTCTTGTATGAATGTGTTAAAATGAATAAACATGCTCGTTTTTTTATCGTTCTTGATGATTCTGTGGCTAATTATTGTTATAACTGATCCTACATGTTACACAACTAATATGAATGCTATTTGAGCAAGTCTTGATGATTAAAATTTCATGGTTGTAGCAAATGTGTTTTGAAGGCGAGTTAATAAATGCCTTTGAGAGGCGAGCTGACAACGCCTTTAGAAGGCGAGTAAACAACTCCCTTCAGAAGGCGAGTTAACAACACCCCTTCATAAGGCGAGTTAACAACATGCCTTCACGAGGCGATTTAACAACCTTATTAAGCAGGCGATTTAACAACATTATTAAGGAGGCGATTTAACAATTCCAATAGGAGGTGATTTAACAATCCTCTATAGGAGGCGATTTAACAACCCTATATAGAAGGTGATTAAACACTCCTCAATAGGAGGCGATTTAGTGTAACAACTGGAAATTTTCAAAACTTTAAATGACTATTTTACCCTTTGACTTTTTAGGTCCGACTTGACTTTTTAACTTTTTAACCTTTTACCGCCACATAAAAACGATTACTGCGTAACTGGTAATTTTTTGAAACGTATTTAAATAATAAATCGTATTTAGTATTACTCTTTCATATACAAATTTATTTTTCAAACTGATTTGACTTACAAACGAGGAGGTATCTCGCAAATTTTGAAAACCTGCACACAACGCGTACCGACGCGAAAATAATTAAATTATATTTAATTATCGCAATTTAGCTAATAAAAATATTTAATAAAATATTTTACATTTTATTCAAAAACGTTTGTTAAAAACGCGAATATTCGAGTCAAAGTTTTATTTTTACGGACAACGCTTGCCCGTGACACTCAATGGCTACCAAATAAATAATAATCATTTTAAATATATTTAAAAAAACATTTATAAAATAATAGTCGAGTAAATACTCATTTTCGTAGGAAAAACTATTTTAAATGCAACGGCGTAACTTTCGTGTTTTGAATCAATCGTTAACTAGCCTAAACGAGTCCTGAACCAATATTTTACAAAAGATTACGTTTTTAGTCCCTCCAAGAATATTTACACCATTAACCCTAATCTATTATACACTTGACACTTTTTTTAAAACTTTCTAGTATTTATACAAAAACATTTAGGGTTTCCTCATTTTAGTTACAAAACCCTAGCCACCACCCCTCCTCTCCTCTCTAAATCCGGCCAGCCTCTGGCTAACTTTCGGCCATCAGCCGCCGCACGCTATCTCCACCCCACCTTTACCCCCGCATCGTCGCCTCCTCCTCACCACGCCACCTTTATCACCATCGTCATCCCCACCGCGCCATCACCACCTCCCAGCCGCCACCACCTTCATCTCCACCATCTCCGCCCGACACCATCACTCCCGTCACCACATCACCTCGTCACCACCATCATCTTCATCAGCCATCATCGGCTGCCCTACCTTCGCAGCCTCCTCATCACCGCAACCCCCATCACCGCTGCACCTCCTCCCTCGAAACCACCACCACAGCTGCACCCTCAAGGTGTCGGGCTAGTGGTTTCCTTGTTTTTCTTTTTGATGTAGCTCGTCTTGTTTTCTTTTTTTTGGTTAACCGACTAAAAAACACGCCCGAATAGGGGTGTTTGTTTCTGTGTTTTGCAGCCCCGCAAGGGTGTTTGTTTTGGCGTTTTAACAGCCCCTAAGGGGTGTTTGTTTTTGTGGTTAACTATCTAAAGGGGGCGTTTGGATATGCGTTTAACAGCCCATATAGGGTGTTTGTTTCTGCGTTTTAAACTGCAGCAAGGGTGCATTTGGTTCTGGGGTTAACAGCCCCAACAGGGGCGTTTGGTTTGCTGTACAACAGCCCGTAAGGGTGCGTTTGGTACAGCAGCCGGTATGTTTGGTTTATTTATTTTTGTTTCTTATTCGATCT
>BQNB010010674.1:0-83381 GCA_026074375.1 Tanacetum coccineum
ATTTAATCCAATGTATCAATTTTAAACGACTCATATAGAGGTCGTTCTCTTATCTCGTGCTGTTGATCTATGATGTAACATTCTCCAACCCATGTTCCGCTGCGACCCATTTTGGGGGTGTTACATTATTCATTTAGCTTATTTCAATACCTTTGTTTATCATTGTGCTGAATCCTGTTCAAATAGTTTAGTTAGTTTAGATACTCAAATGCCTTAAGCTGTTTTAGTAAAAATCCATTTAGTTTTAATTCTTTTCAATTCTGTCATAGTAAGTAGGAAAGGGGCTAGATGATAAAGTAGCTTATTTCTATTAATAAGCTGTAGGTTTAATTGTTAAAATAGCTTTATTAGGTTAGTTTAAGCTTGAGTAGATATAAGATTTTAGTAGTTTTAGTTTTAAAATAGATTTTAAATAAAAATTAGTTTAGACAGTTAGTTTTAAGTAGTGTTTGGATTTAGGTGAAATTGACTTTTAAAGTCAAACTTAGTTGGAAAATTTACATTAGTCAGTTGAGTTTAGTGATATTATCAAGTTTTAAATAGTTTTTAAGAGTTAGTTTGTAGAGATTCAAAGTTTAGAGTTTAAAATACCTTTGCTAGCACCAGGACAGTTTTAGGTGTAACTAGATTTTGTAGTTAAGTGTTTTTCAAATATTCTAGTGTTAAAGCTTGGTTAGTTTAGGTTTAGATACATATAGTGAGTCATTTTGTGAGTTTTTAGTCAAGCATCTAAGCCTGCATTTAAAACTTTGGCCAATTGCATCAGCAACAACAGTTAATACTGTTGTTGCTAGTCACTTTTCTAGTTGTCTTTAAGCTTTTAAAATTAGGAGTTAGAGTTTAGAATTAAGCATTTTAGAAGTACCCTAGTAGTTTTACATAATTCATCTTTTAATTTTCAATTTGAAGCTTTAGATTAGCTTAATTAATCCTGCAAAAAGTGGTGTCAGTAGCAGTTAAGATTTCTAGCTTATTCCCTTTGATTTCTAAGTTCTAGTTGTTTTGATCAAAATCCTTATATCTAGGTTCATTAAACAATCATATTAGAGCTTATTTCCAAAATTTTAGCTTTTAGGGATTAGAAATAAGCTGGTTAGCTTATTAGGTTTAGCTTAATTTCAGTTATAAGCTGAACTTTGCACTTTTTAATAGCAATTTTCTCATTAGTCTTGTTAACTTGTAGCTTATATTTTTTTAGAAATCCTTAGTACACATCTTAGTCTTTTTATAGCTTCTTTTAGTTTTCATTTTCATCAAGAAATAAGCTAGAAATAAGCCAAATTCTTAAAAAGATAGTTAACCCTTAGTTTCTGTATTGCAGTTTAAAAAGTTAGTTTTCTAGCTTATCTAGTGGATTAAAGTTGCAAGTGCTTTTGTTAAAGTTGTAGTCTATAAGCTCATTTACAACTTTGTAGTTTTAAGTTTTAGCTGAATTTCATTTTTTTTAATAAGCCAAAAATAAGTTGAGTCGTAGGGTCTGGTTGGTACATTTCCAATAGTTAAAGGTTACTCGTTTTCATTATAGTGTAAAATCTAGACAGTTTTCCCGCCTACCCTTCTCTTTCATACTTTACAATTTCTACCCTGTTCTTTTTAGTATAATAAAATAGATTTAATATTTTCATTATTAGTTTTATAAAATTAGGGTTAGGTTTTTAATTGGCAAAATTAGGGTTCAATTGGTTTATAAAATTTAGGCATTTTTGTTCCATTTGATTTCTGCACCTTTTTAGTTGATAAAAACCATTTTTCTTTATTTTTCTAGTTAAATTTGTATTTTCTAGGAATTAAAATAGATTTTTAGTAATTTCTTTTTCTTAAATAATTCATAGAAAATAGAAAAATAGTTGGAAAAATCTAATTCTTTTTGTAATAATTTTCTTTTTAATTCTAGTATTTTTGAAAAATAAAAATAGAATTTTAGTGTTAATTTTTAGAAAAAGTTTATTTTAGTTAATTCATTTTTTTCTTTAAAAAATCATAAAAAATTCAAAAATAGTTAAAAAATTCTAATTCTTTTTCCTAAAATTTTCTTTTTAAATTTGTGATTTTTAGGTATAAAAATTTGTTAAAAGTAGTGCTTTAGATTTTAAATTTCAGTTTTAGCTCACGTTTTTAATTTTTGTGTATTAAAGTTTCGTGCTAGTTTATTGTTTTAGTTTCTTAAATTGTTTCTATAGTTTAATTGTGCTATTAAATTTGTAGTGTAATTCAAAATTCAAAAATCCTTTATCAATTCTTGACTCGAATCCGAATTATTCACGAATCTCAATTCACGACTTCGTTGGGAAACGACCCGAGAAGAAATACTTCCCGGTTAAAAATATACGTATTGTGTTTTCTTAAGTGAGATTTTATCCTTTTATTTCTCTTGTTTGAGAAGTAATTTGGAAAGAATTTTCACGGGATTAATACTATATATATATAAATTTGACTAGTGCTTATACACGCAACCATATAGGTAGAAGGAATCACAAAATCAACTAGATATCCAAGTCTTCATCATTAAC
This sequence comes from Tanacetum coccineum, assembly GCA_026074375.1. NCBI lineage: Eukaryota > Viridiplantae > Streptophyta > Magnoliopsida > Asterales > Asteraceae > Tanacetum > Tanacetum coccineum. The sequence goes on from BQNB010010674.1 coordinate 2,511, forward strand.
ACAAGTCATCTTCGTTGTGGAGAAACAGAAGACGAAATAAGTACACTTCTCGTGAAATTCTACTTCAATCCCAAATAAGTAACATCGTACTATAACCCCGTGGTCATTAAAGTTCAATAATAGCCGTTAAGAGTGAAGGTGAATTTTGATAAGGATCATTTTTTGTGTAATGTATTGTGTTTGTTGTGTTGTTGTTTGTGATTTTTTTTGTGATGGTTAACAAATATCGGGATCAAAAAATTAACATAAGCACGGACCGTCCAAGTAATAAACCCAGTCATTTATACATTACCCCACATGAAAGTGTTTTACTACTCGGCTCAATCCGATAATACCATACTTAATACCCTGATTACCTATAAACTCGGCCCAATTCAACATGGCTCAGCCCAACATTATCATAACTTTCGGCCTATTATTTTGATATAACCCGGTGTACAACAAACTGTAAAGGCTCAGCCCAACTCTTTGTTAGCCATGATTCCAGCCCAACAAATTCAATTCTCAGCCCAAAGTAACAACAAAGACTATAACCGATCCAATTTACATTGATAAGACCCTGTCATCCAAAACCACACCAGCCCAAATCCATTCAACATAGAGCTCGACCCACTAGCTGAATTAGTGATATAAATAACTCATTCCCTAATTATTCTATCATAACCCTAAACCTTATCTCTAAAAAAACGCAGTCAATATACTTTTCCATCTCTCTTTAAAATTAAACAGATCAAATGCATCTATCCCATCTCTTCCATCATAAATAAATTGAACACCCCTCCTTATTACACCATAGAAACAACGAAACAACCCCTATAAATATTGCTTTAATCTATGAAGAACATAGAAGACTTGATGCTTCAAGAACCCTTCATAAGGGTCTCGGGTAGGTGTTGAGATTTGATTTGTTTTCGTGTGTCAGGAATCGAACCAAATAAAGTTTATAACAAATTTGTTATCGAGCTTTATTTATTTTCGAATATAGAATAATAAGAAGCTATGCTTCAAAGATCAATGATGAGTCTTCTACCGTGTTTTGGATCTTTAAAGGTCTTTAGGGAATTATATAACACGAATTAAAAGAAACTGAGATCATGGTATTTCATTTTTTTCAATCGAGTCTTGATATTTCCATGGTTAAAGGAGATGGTGGATAATATATGACGAAGGGAATAGGGATTAGGTAGTGGATTTGTTGTTTGATGTTGGGGTTGTTGTTATAAGTTGGTTTATTGTCATGGTTGCGAATCTGGTTTCTATGTCACGGTTGCGAATCCGATGGCCGAAAGAAATGCAGCTGCGAATCCGGTGAGGCTTGTGAACTGCGAGTCCGGTTTCCAAAAGAACTACGAATCTGGTCACCAAAAGAATTGCGAATCCGGTTGAATAACAAAATGCGTATCCGGTTGAAGAATGACTACAAGTCCGGTGTCCTTGGTTTTGTACACTCGTCCTTGCTTTTCGTCTTCAACTGAAACCACCAGCTGTCCTTTTCATAGCAGCTAAAAATGTGGATCTATGTTCCTTCTCTAGTCCAAACCGTGGACCACAATTAAAATAATGAACCCGGAATATAATAAGCTCGGAATAAGCTGATTACCACAAGAGAAGCTCGAAAATAAGCACATGGAAACCCCAATAAGCCACAGAAACAGATTCAAAATAAGCTTAAAGTAAGTTGTTAGAATGAAGGACCATATCTGATTTTTTTTTATAAGTTTAGGAAAATGAAAGGACCAAAAAAAACTTTAACAAAGGCAAGAAATAAATAGTTATGAATCAGATGCACATTACAACACACACAAAAAATTATTTCATGGCTATTTTGAGGACAAAAACAACACACAAAGATAATAAGAAAATAAGCTGAAATACACAGATTTAAACGTGGCTTTTTCCAGAAAATAAGCCCACGAAATAAGCTTAAATAAGCTAGAAATAAGCTGTAAATCACGAACACAAACACACACGAATTCAAAACACCCCCGGTTAGCTCTTGATACCACTTGTTGAACTAGTGAACACCTTATTCGGGGGTCTTGGTTGATCAAAGAATATAAGATGATACATTATGTTTTAGTGAGAGAAAGTAGAGAGAGGGTGAGATGAACACAAAAGGAAGAATATTAGATTAGAAAGAGAAAGGGAAAAATAAGAATGAACATCCACCACCCCTCATGGAGAGCCATGAGGGGTATTTATACTAAAAAAAGCAAACTATTCCTAGTTTACATAAATGACCCCTGTGTGACACGCAGTGTCCAAGACTAGTCCAATTTACGTGTAAGACGCCAGCTTCACTAAAAGTGAGGCTAACAATGTAATTTTTGTTTAAAAAGTGTCTAAAGAAATAATGACTCATAAGTGCAAAGAGGAACTCCCTCATAAACGTTTTAACGAAGATATGGTATTTTTCGAGGGGGAGTGTCCGTATATGTTGTTGAAAAGTTTTCAGAAAGAAACAGAAATGGAAAATTGTTTACATTTCATCTTAACATATCCGTATTTTTGCATTTTAGCTTCATGTTAAAAATGTTTCTCGGCATATGTTAAGGGGGAGTGTCTTTACAATGATTGAAAACTTTCAAAGATCAAAATTTTCTTCTTCATATGATGTTAGTAAGAATGATGAAAAATAGAAAGAGAGATTTGTGAGAGAAAAATAGAAAGAGAGAATTGAGAAATCGTATACTTGAAAAAATGAAAGTATATGTCATGTGCTTCAAAAGTAAGAACAACACATGAAAAGAAAGAGAAAAGTATGCAAGAAAAGAAATGCCACCGCATACAAAAACAGACAGAGTGATTGTTCTACATTTTCTTGATATTATCAAAATCTCATGATACGATTTCAGATTTTCATCATGGTTTTCATGGACATTCTTTCTAAAGGAATTATCTTGGCGTATGTTAATTAAGTTGCACGGTGTGATTTAGTTACTCTCAAAATACTCCTATAATCTTCCAGAACCATAATTGATCTACCCCGGAGTCTTCCTTCTAATTTATGACAGTTAGGTCTAGGTGATGGAGTTTATGGTGCAAATCAACATGTATGAACGAAGATGATAAAGTTGTCAAAAGTGACAAGAATATGATGAAGAAGAATCGAATGATAAAATACACAAAACAATGCAAAGGTTGGAGTTGGAAAGTGAGAGGCTTATTATAAAAGATAAAGGGCGTTTCTCCTAAACTAGGATAGAAACCGGGTCAACTCATATGCTATCAGATTTCATTCGTTGATTTCTTGTATTAAAGTAGACATCATGGACCCAGTGATGCAAATGCACAACCCCTCCTAGCCACTCAAGTACTTCTCAAAAAGTATTTGTTTCATTCTCACGGAGATTAAACACATAATCTATCGACTTCTCATTTCGAGAATGTTGGTATTGAATAAAGGACATTTTGCTCCAGTCCGTGCTTACTAAAAGTGCACAAGAGTCTAGAGCCAATTTGATATTCAATGAAATATCTTTAGGACACAAAGGTACATTTGTATTAAACATCCATGATACAAAAGGTACATGATTATATGTCTTTGTGACATTGCATGTCTTTGTGACAATGCCGAAACATTCTGGAGTGATACTATCAAAAAGTATTCATAATGATTGAATGGAAATCCTACCAGTGCTAACATCATGCCAACGCTGAACGTAGGTCACTATTTGAAAATGATTGCTTAATGATTCAAATAAGTGTTAACTAGTCATCTATGTGATCTAGTGGTTATGTATTTCCCAGAGTAACATAACAATAAGTTCATGAGATCAATGCTTATTTGGATTTCATGATCATATTTCCGCATCCGTATCATCGAGATATTAATTTGATCATATTTTTCAAATATTTCATCGTAAATTTTCAAAGCATGATCTTGTGATGGATGAACTTCATGGTTAATGTGGAAGATGGTTCTTACTCTGATAATTTTTCATTCATCTTCTACAACATACAACAACAACATATCTACCTTTCACAAGCATGACATCTTTAACGAATCTTATAACAACAAAAGTTACCTTTCAACCTTCACAGGAATGATAACAATCATGTTTGTTGGTTTGAGAGAGCTTATGGGTTATTTTGGGGGAGTATGTTTGTTTATAAAGGAGACAATGTTTGATTCTAAGAGAGAAAAGAAATGATTTTGATTTCAATTTCATGGACTTCAAAGGATATTCTTCACCCGAAACTTATTTTGGAGCTTATATGATCATGATGCTCACGATGAATCATAATCATCATGAGGGGGAGAAAATATAAGCTTAGTATTGGCCACATATGAGGGAGAAAAAGATATATGTATATTTGGGGAGAAAATGTAAGGTCAATTCAAGTATATAAAGGGGAGAAGATATAAGCAAGAAAATATGGGACAAATCAAGACAATGGGCAAAACGAAATTGAAGTTTAATGAAATCATTGTGTTATAAGTAGTTTGATCGAGAAGATATGTTTTATCTTCATGATTGATGAGGATTAAAAGAAATGAGAAAAAGCAAAAACAGAATGAGAAAATGTATAATTTGTGGTGTGGATAAATAACGAGTGAAAAGCTAAAAAGAATGAGAGTTACTTTTGTTAAATTTGTCTTTTCCTTATTGATATGGTTCGAGGTTACCATCCATCAAATGATGAGAATATGCTATAGTGATCATACAAAACTTGTAAAGCTCACAGTGATTCAAGATAGCGGTTAAAATTGCATGAAAATTCTTCAACAATATCATCATCGTCTTCAATAACAAGTCATTCAAGAAAAAGTATTCACAATCAAGATCATTCAATATTCAAGAGATGGATATATGATTGAGGGGGAGCTCAAAGAGTATGAAGATTCAAGAATAAAGTCAAGTGTTCAAGTCTTCTACAAAACAATGCTCAATCAATTCATGTTCAAGATCTTTCGTCAGCAACATTATGTGGTTGAAATCTACATTCAAGATCAAGTACAAAGATAAAGATTTCATACAAGCATTTAAAGAATCAAGTTGCAAAAGAAGATCAAGTTAGCTTTTGAGAATGCTGATTTTGAGTTCGAGAGTAGAGTTGATACCTTCAGAGATAAAAAAAATCTATCATATTATATAGGGGGGAAATTTTATATGGGGAAATATGCTACAAGGTCATCCTCAGCTTTCACAAAGAATTCTCAGCGTTTTCGAGCTTCAAAAGAAAGATCCAAATCTATCCTATCATTACATAGGGGGAGATTGTTGGAATTAAAGATAAATTCCACATTTTGATGTAATAATAGAATATACATAGATTTAGGATCAATGTGCATAGAAGGAAATAGTGCAGGGACTACTATTGTATTTATATTATACTTAGTTACATCTCTAAGTATAAATAAGGCATTTGGCCACCATAATCATGTAATTCCTCCACACCAAGTCATTTGTATCAATATCAAATGAGAAAAGGTTAAGAAATTCTCTCTCTAAACACACACACTAATTACACCTTCATTTACACACACTATATCTATCAATCAAGATCTTATATGTTTAATAGAAAGTATATAAAAGTGCCTCTCTATAGAAAAATGATTTAATTCTCGTTGCGATGGTATGGTTCGTTTTGCGTAACGATTAATGGTTTATGAGATATTTAATTTTTAAAAAAGAGGTGGAAATTGGTTTTTTTTATTTGATGAAAAAATGGATGGGTAGGATTGGTTCATTGAGTCTTTAATAAATTTTGGGTTTAAATTGAACTTACTTTTTGTCAACCACAAACGGATACTACAAAGTATTAAATATCCATTTGAATTAAATGTCTCCAAAAGATGTTGCAAAAATCACAGATCGGTAGTCGGACAGTCAGCCTTCTTATAGTTTGTAATTGGTTTAGGCGAGATTACGTAGTATGTTTGTGGGATATATTTTTATATGTTTGGTTAGGTAGAGGAGAAATCTTTTACATACTAAACATTTCTCATATACCAAGAGACAAATTTCACCTAGTCATCCTTCTGTTGAGAAAAAACGAAGAAATTAATTAATATATAAATTAAAAATTCAATTACACCCATCTTTTTATAATTAAATATTTCATGAACTGTTGATCGTTAGACACAAAAAATTATGTGTATAAATTAAAGACTTATCCCATTTTTCTCAATGGAAAACACACATTCATAACTTTCCAACCATAAATCACACACCGTATTCAAATTATAGATAATAGCAGTTATTTATGAAACTTTTATAATCACATGTGAAAAAAAATCACATTTGCTTAAAATCACATGTAAGTGAGATCACAAGTGGGAAAAATCACATGTGATTTTATGTGTTTTATCCAACTTTGGCGAATTAACTGTACTAATCTATAATTTGAAATATAATGTGTTAGTACGAACCATGCTCTGGTCAGTTCTCGGTACATCTAAAGTTACTTTTGTTGATTTAGGGTGTGAGTGTGTTCTTGGCTTTCTTTTGTCTTTAGTTACTTATTTGTGATTTTCTTGTTGATTGTTATCTGATCTTTGTTGTTATGTGCTTGTTTGTTTCTTTTCTGATGTGTGTATATGTTGCTTTGATATCTATGTGTTATTTTTTGTTGTTTATCTCTTTTATTGTTCATCATGGTTAATGCTAGAGGTAGTAATGAGGTGTTAATTAGTAGTCTTGATTTGCATTCTAATGATTTTAGTACTAATATTATTATCTATGTAAAATTGACTAGTACTGAAAATATTAGAGTTTGGGCTACTGCTATCAGATTCGCTATTAATACTAGAAATAAAACTGTATTTATTAATGGTACTTGTGTAAGTATGCTTATGCTTCTAATGTCCCATTGACTTATCAATGAGAGAGATGTAATACTATTGTGTTATCTTGGTTATTGAATTATGTATTTGAAAAATTATTTCTTGGTCAAATTTTCACTGATAATGCTGCTGAAGTTTGGGCTGAACTTAAAGAAACTTATGATAAACTTGATGGCTCTATTATCTTTAATTTGTTGCAAAAAATTCATAATTTTAAGTAAGGTGAATTAACTATTTATGAGTATTATCATAAGCTTACTTCTTTGTGGAGAGACTTTGATATTATGAGCAAATTGCCTAGGTATTCTTGCGTTGCTAGAGATGATGTGTTAAAACATAATCAACTTATGAAACTTATGGAATTTTTAATGAGTCTTAATGATGTATATCAGCTTATCAAAAGTTGTCTCCTGTCTAGAGAGACTTTGCTTGATGTTAAGGATGAATTTGGTATTGTGTCTAGAAAAGAAGCTCATAGATGCATTGCCTCTTTTTCTGATTTTGTGTCCAAACCTCAGGTTTCAAGTTTTGCTTCTAAAACTAATTGGTCTAATAATGGTAATGAGAGGTTTGATAATAAAATGTTTTCTAACTCTGGTAACAATAGTAATAACAGTGGCAATAACAATGGGAGCAACAAAGGACCTAACCCAAGTTTGATTTGTAAAAAATGTGGGAAAGTTGGTCACACTGTTGACAGATGTTTTAATTTGATTGGTTATCCTCCAGGTTATAACAAAAATCTAGTTTGAAAACAAACTGGTTTTAAACCTTCTTTCAATGCTAATTCTTGCACTTCTTCTAATGAGAATGGTACTACATCATCTTTTAACACTAAACAGATGATGAAATTGAAGAATCTCATCAAAGATGTGCCTTCTAGCAGTATACATGCCAATATGGCATGTATGTTAAGTTTTCTAAACAACAATGTGTTTTCCAATATAATTTTTTACAAATTCTATAAGAGTAATATTTATCTTTGTAAAATAAGTATGGGGTGGATTACTGATTCTGGTGCTAACCAACACATGACTATTTTTACTCTTAATATTGTTGGTGCAACATTGACTAGGATATCCTTTATGTTTTAACGATGACAAATAAACGTTCGCAAAACGTAAAATAACAAACAATAGCCAAATTCTGTAAAACAGGATTTGCAAGTCTGGCACGCTAAGTACGCGTCAGCGCGTGGCCAACGCGCCACATGCGGAATTGATTTTACGGATTTTGCTTTGTCGGCTTTCCTCTTACCCGACATACGTGGAAACTTCAATAAAGGTATGTACATGATATTTGAGCATTTAGGAACACTCTGAAAACTTAAAGAGGAGCAAAAACAAATCCTCTCGTTTTTCAACAAAATTCCAACTCAAATCTTTTATCAAACGCCTCTAGCCAAGGCCAAAACTTTTTTCTAAACCTAGTATGATCATACTTTTAACATACCATCAAAAGAAAGTATTCATTTGATCTTAATCCGGATTTATGTTGTTCCTAATCACGTAACGGGTTTTACTCCCTTATTGGTCAAAATAAGTCAAAGGTCACTTTGCGTTAACGCATCCTTTCCCATTATAGGATATGCTTAACTTGAGATGCAAAGCACTTAGCTTGTTTGCATCAAGATGATTAATGATCAAATCCATTATTGATTATCATGGATTAAAGTCTAAATGACTAATTGAGTTTGTGGTATTTGGAGGTTAATCATGCTTTGAGTTTTCTCACCTCCTCACCTATAAATGTTTTACAAACTCACATATGTATTCCTCACTTGTACAAGATTTCTCACAAACTTCCACATTCTTCCAACACCACTTTCATACCATACATCCTACAACACATCATTCCTAATTATTTTTTTAACCTTCTTACCCAACAAATGACTATATATTCCACACACTCTAAACATTCCTTTCTTAAACCATCCAATAATCACATATGCCTATTCTTTTCTTTCTTATTGGCAATGTGATTATAAACCCAAGTCAATCTTTTGATTTCACCCTAAACATAATCACCTTCATACTTATCATCTTTGATGACATCAAATAACGTCACTTTTATAGCATCATTTATCTCATGTAAATAACCCATTTTGTATAATTATTGCAAAGAATTGTTACTTAATCGTTTGTATTTGAGAATTGCAGTAATTATGGAGTACTTGGTGAAAGTTAACTAAAAGGCAAAACGTAGATATTTGAATATTACTGTTCTGACAACCAATACACCGTATCCATCAAGGAAGATACGGCGTATCTGTGCCTGCACTTCACCAAAGACCACGAAGGAAACAAGATCCAATACGCCGTATCCAGGAAGACCAATACGCTGTATTCAAGCCATATGGAAATAAAATATTTTGGAAGATATCGAACGTGGTCCCTACTCTAAGAAATCCCCACAAAAGTTGACTAAATAATATTTTCGATACCTAAACCACAAAAGTCGATTTTCTGAGGAGAAGAAGAGCAGAAGAGGTGTTGCAACATGATTAATTCCATAGGAAACAACTTGTAATCTCCTATACTCTTGTAATCGTTCAGTTTTTGGTATCATTCGTTAACTCGATTGGTTTGCCTTGGCTAAATTATTACTCTTGTATTGATTATGACGTTTAAAGGCTAATACCTTCGGGTATTAGCCATTATTAAGAAGATCTTAATGTTTGGTTTGTTTATCTCGATTTCTTAATTTATCGTTGATTGCTTGTTTATGTTTATCAATTTATACTTGTTTACGTGCTTTGGTATGCGACCTATCATTCAAGTGGAACTAGTGATACAGACCAAGTAATCTAGATGCCGGGATAGCTCTCCATATAGTGATTTACACATCTATACCAATAGGATCACAAATAATGACCTATCTTTGCCCTTAGATTGTGAGCTTAGTTGGACCTGCAAGTGACCTAGGGATCAACGAATACGTTCTTGATTAATTGGTAAAGACTTAGTTAGTGGACTACTAATGTATGAATTGCCATTAAGCAGTAAGTGGGTAAAGTCTCTGACAAGTCCATTTACTACATATAAATATAAATAAATATATAAATATATAATAAATAGGATAATATCAATAGTAGTAGTATAGTATTACCGGAAGTATCAGTCTCTCGCTTCGTTATCCATAAAGTTTGAAACTGGACCCAGGTCGTTTCTCCCCGACGAGGCGTGAAATTGACGGTTATGTTATTGGATTGACGATTGGATGCTTGAATGAAGAAGGATTTGATTGGGTTTTCTAAATCCTACGAGAAATTACAAAAATTTAAACTAAGATATACTTAAAACTACGGGAAAATCATAAATAGGCACGGGAAATTAAACTTAAAACTACGGGAAAGCATAAAAAGGCAATTAAATAACTTAAAAATCTACGGGAAGCATAAATAAGGCATAAAAGGAAAACCTAAGTCTACGGGAGCATGTAATTAAAAACAATTAAAGATAAAACGCGAAGACGAGAACGGGACTTTAAACCCGTTCTTTAGAAAACCAAATTTTGCAAAATTAACCCTACAAAAGCAAATTTATTTTTCCTAGGTCCTACATGATAAAAGAAAATTTTGAAAAAAAGAATTATATTTTTTTGATTTTTATTTTATTTATTATGATTTAAAAACAGTTTTAAAAAGAAAAATTCATTAAAATAGTAAATAAAATGGGAAAATTATGAAAAATTTAGGGAAAGTAGCTTGAAAAGAGTAGAATCTAGGAAAAATAAAAAGGTGAATTCAGCTTATCACATAAGCCGTTAAATAAGCTTAAACAGCTGATAAGCTAAAAAGGATAAAAAGACTATAAAAATAAAATGAGGGAAATACTAACTGAAAAAGTCCTTAGGGCAAGTGGTTTGTGTGTGCGTGTGTGAGGTGCTGGTATACAAAGGGGAAGTCATGGGTTCGAGCCCCATGGCCACCCTTTTTGCAAATTTATTTTTTTTTCATTTTTCTTTTTAAAAAACTTAAACTACATACAAAAATAAGCATATTTAAAAAAAGAACTTTTTATAAAAACTTGTAAATAAGCCAGAAAAAAGCTGAAAGATTTTGACGGTTTGCTTATTTAACTAAGGGCTTAGAGGAGCTAAACTGTTTGCCTTTTAAAGGCTAAATAAGCTAAGGGAAAACATCAATAAGCTATGGCAGATAAGTACCTATGCCTAATAAGCAAGGGTGAGCAGAAATAAGCAAAAAAATGGGCGGATAAGCACTTAAAAGGGGGACAGTTTGCTTAAATAAGCCTAAGGCTTATGCTCTTAACTGTTTGGGCTTTTTAAGGTTTAAGAAGCTAATGTCAAGCAAATAAGCCCAAGAATGGCCTACCTCTAGACCTAATAAGCATATTAAAACAGGAATTAAGCTAAAAGGTAAAGCATTAAACTAGGAAAATGCAAAGGCAAAAAGCTGAATTTAACTATGAACTTGGAATCAAAAGGGCAATTAGCTACTTTCAGACCTAAAATAAGTTGGGCAAATAAGTTCAAAAGTGGAAAATAAGCCAAAACAGATTGAGATCTATATCCTAACTACTTATACTATTAAATTCAGACCATGAAACGAACTATAACTCATCTAAATTTGCTAATAAAATTGAGACCTAAGGCTGGAAAATGACCTTTGAAAACAAGGACAGATTTTGACTTTAAACCTAACAGGAGGAACGATCGACAGGGCAAACTTAACGTTTCTCTTTTCTACTGCATACTAACTCTAAAATGTATCATAAACCAAACTCAAAACTTACTCTAAACAAGAATCAAATTAAAGCATTTTGAAAAAAAAAATTAGAACCACAGACTTGAACAACTTTTGCATAAAACCTTAAAATTGACTTTTTCACTTTAACATCCTTTAAAAAACAGACTTAATCTCTTAAACTTAACTTATCAAAATTGGCTTAGTTACCAAAACCAATAAAAACACAGATTTGACCTGTTTTGAGTCCTTGACCCAAACACCCCTTAAAGATGTAAAAATTTACATTCTTTAGCTTAAAACAGTTAGGAAAAATTTTAAGAAAACTCAAAACATAGATCAATATTAAGGACACTAAGCAATATAACCCATTAAACTAAAAATTAAACATGAGTAAAATAAGCAAAGTGACATAATCAGTTAAAGACTTAATGAGACGACAAAATTTACAAAAACTTAAATTTTCATTCAAACATAAATTGATTTCAATGCTTGGAAACTTAAAATGACAGAATTAGAAAGACTAAAAACATAGTTTCAAAAAACATTAAAAATTAAACTATCCTACTCCTAGTTAATTTTTTCATCTCCTGATCATCTTTTTCTTTAATATAAAGCTCTGAGTCTTCTATCTTTGTGTTTTTGATGTGTTTGTTGAGTGAGAACTCAAAGAATCCATCTAAACCCTTGATATTTCTTGCTCCCCAATCCGGTTAATCCACACCCTTGATTCGCCTTGGCCAATTAAAATCCCTAGGATTGCCAACGTGCGTTTGGACTGTTGTAGGTGTTAAGTAGGAGTTGACTTATTTTGGAGTGAGTTGGTTTTTGTCCTGGTTGCTATAGTGACAAAACCACGCAGGGTGTGAGAGGATGAACAGATGTAATTTGGCGGTAAATAAGGTTTTGATATCAATAGGTATAAAAGTTCGGTGAGATGGAAAAACGGTCCCATCAACCTATAAAGTGTTTATATTGCATTTATTCGTCCTTTCATTGTTCATCGTAGGTCCTGTGAAGGTTTAGTTTGGTTGTATGCACCGTTAATCCTTTGGTACTCACAATTGTTAGTCCTTGAGGACTAACGATGTTAAGGGTTAAAAGGGTTTTTGGTGAAATGATCGTTAAGTGTATTGAGGTGGGCCCATAAATTGTATTTGGCCTGTTTGGTTTTAATAAAGAAAGGAATGGGCTTTTGTATTGATTTGGCTAAGGGTTTAATAAAGGTTTTATTTATGATATATGGGCTGATCGGGCCCACTAGGTGGATACGGTTAGTCCCCTTTGGCAATTTAGGTTTTCGGGTTCGATTTTCGATGCCCTTTCCAAAGCCGTATCCCGGGGTTGACTTTGACTTCGTCTTGACTTCATTAAATGCACAAACGTTGTCGAGTCGATCCGGAAATGTCCGTTTTAGCTCCGTTTTCAATCCTTTTGCACCTTTGGCCTCGGTTTTTCGCGCTCTTTTCAAATCCGTGCTCGGTTTTGTCCGGTTTGGCTTCGTTTTTCGTCCTTTAGTGAATATCCGGTACCTGCACAGTACAAACACAAAAACAAGCATATTTATGGCATTTTATGTGCGTTTTTGGTCGTTTTATTAGGTAAAAGGTATGTGTAATTACACACATACCAAAATCCCCCATACTAAACTATTGCGTGTCCTCACGCAATGCTACAAGTAAGCACTTGAGAAAACTAAGACCCTCAATCCCCCTCGACTAATAACCTAGAAAAGTAGCTAAGTGTTCGTCAAGGGGAAATAAAGAATCAAAAGCTTTGAAAAGCCCCGTCTTTACCATTTTTAAATATACATACACTTATTCCCACATATTTTTGTATTTTTTTTTGTACTTTTCTTTTTAAGCAACTAACTAACTTATTTGACTTTCGTTATTTTATAACTTTTAGGGATCATAGAACAAGATGCATTTCGATCCGAGAATGCCCCAAAAAGGATAAATTCATCGTCCCCGACTTTTCACTTGTCCAACTAAGCTTAAAACGAAATCACTGTTAAATATGAGTTAAGATGCTAACACTACTCATATTTGCAACTTGTGAACTTTTCACTCCCGACAATTACTATATATTAGGCGAATGTGCTAATTTGAATTTCAACCATGGATCAACGTTTTGCAAAATTCTATGCTTCACGTTCCACCCGAGAATAATGAGTTTGAAGGCGAGATCATCCCATGTAGCGACTTTCGTCTCGGCACATCCCATCCTTGCGGCTAAGTGACCAGGCTTTTGACACCCCACAGAGACTAGTATCGGGACTCACGGACCTTAGGTTTCAAAAACTCTCAGGTTTCCCGTTTACACATAGCTTATAAAATATAATAGTCAAAGTTCAAAAGCATATTTAAATTTAACAAAAAGAGATCTATTTATTAATTCACACTTAATATTAAACATTGATGCAATTGTAACCCTCGACCTTTTAGAAGGCTGCAACATCGGTTGTGAGCCGGCAAGATGCAACAAACTTTTATCAGCCCACAGTTTATATTTATTATTCATTCTTTTTCATTTTTTTTCATTTTACTTTATTTCATGATATATAGAGAAGACTTCTTTTTGGAAAATTTAAGTATAAATTGGAACTAAGACTAAAATTATTGCTATCAACTACATAAAAATTGTTGATTTAAGTTTAATCTCCAAAAATAGCACGTATTATTAGTCCGGTTAGGAGCTTATGGGAGAAAAAGCCACAAACTACACACATGAGCTTGTAAGATTTCCAAATAATCCTTGTTTAGCATCTAACTCATACTTAACTCTATCATTTTTCGTTCTTCGCGAAGATTCGCGAACGCTTAGTCTAAAAGTTAAGGAACAAGCTAGAGCTCAACACGCTCGATCGGGTCAAAATTTATTCTTATTCTACCCAGCAGGAAAGTCAAAATTGTGACAAAACACTTATTTTATTTTTAAATTTTTTTAAATTTTTTCATTTTTTTGAAATTTTAGTGGTAAAAACAGGATTATGTGAAAACAACTGCTGCAGGCACAATAAAATGAAGATCCCCCATACTAGAATTAAACATTGTCCTTAATGTTTTATGAAGGGTCTCTACGTAAATCTAAGGCCGTTTATTAAGTATGCCAAAAGAAAAACGTTAGTCGATAAAATTTAGGATATTGGATCCCCAGATTGAAGAAAACAACGGCTGCAGGTACAATCAAATCGAAAGATCCCCCCATACTAGAATTAAACATTGTCCTCAATGTTTTAAGAAAGGTCTCTATGTAAATCTAAGGCCGTTTATTAAGTATGCCAAAAGAAAAACGTTAGTCGATAAGATTTAGGATATTGGATTCCCAAATTGAAGCTGATGATGTGAAGCTCTTGTGAAAGAAGGATAAAAACTACGAGCATGAGAGGCTTCATAATCCGGGAAATCCTGGACAATAAACCACAAAACACAAAACACGAGAAATGGAAAAAGGCGAGCCTCCTCACAACAACAAAACACTTATTCATTAATACTACTAGGATAAGCATGGGTTGCCACCCACGAAGCGCTTGTTTTAGGTCACTTAGCTTGACCCGATCTCCCATACTTGAGCTTGTCAAGGGGGATAGAAATGGAGACGACGAACACCCAAATTAGGAGTGTTTTCTCCATGAATCAACATCGGGCTTTTTTGATGAAAAAGCTTGGAGGCTTTAAAGCCCCGATGTGATAAGAGATGACCTTTGTCTACATTTTCGGATGAAAATAGAAGCAAAGTTTGAATCACTAGACAAAGGGTGGGTTGGGTGGGTAAAAGTCTAGGTATAAGAACATCGTGTTCAGAAATATCACCCACCACTTTTGTAGTCAAAAGTCCCGTATCTGGCTCAATTTCATCATCATCCGGTGGTTTCGCCAGAGGGCGAGGGGATGATGGATCATAATCACTTTCAAAGTGGAAAGACTCATGCTTAGGGAGCGAAAGGGAATCATCGGTAAGCAATTCTTCAAAGAAAAGGATATCCCCTTCGGAGTCATAGTCATCGGTCTCAATGCCTGGTGGCATCGAGTCATCCGGAGTAAGAAATAAATCAATTTCCTCCATGATAGAGTCATTATCCTCAACGGGGATAGGAGATGGAGAGAAAGATTCGGTTATAGCATCAGAAACATCAGAATTAGAATCTTCCAGAGGGCGAGGAGATGAGTTATCATAAAGCAACCTCTCAACTGGATGAATTTCACCCTCCGGATCAAGGTTATCATCATCAATTCCCGGTGGAATTGATTTGAGAAGAGTGAGTTCACCGGCGAACTCATCAAGAAGAGAATCAATCTTAGAAGAAGAATTAATCGAAGTATTTCGATTAGGCAGAGATTCTATAAGATTGGATTCGGCATCAAAGGAATCAATTCCCGAGGGAATTGAAGTGATACTTTCTAACACCTCATTTTGAATTAGATTCACCTCTGTAGCAATGATTTCTTCATCAAGATCAAAGAGAGGATTAGAGAAAATTTTAAAATTCTCCATTGGAACGTCCTCCTCAGAAAATGACTCATCACTCGAGGTACAATCATCATTGATATTGAAGAGAGGGTTAGAGAAACTAACAAGATGACTCTTAGGAAAATCATTACAAATAGGCAAATCACACACACTGTCGGAAGCATCCTCAGACTCACTTGGGGTAGGGACAAGGTTCTCAACACTAGACTTTATGAATTCGTCCGATTTCGTTTCCGGAATTGTGCTAAGATGCTCATCCTCCATTATGAGGGAGTCCGTTTTTGGTGAATCGGGTGTGATTGCAACACACGGAGGAAGTCTAGAAATAATATCTTTCAAAGGGATAGAACTTTCCTCGTCATCGTCATCATCGTAGCAAACGGGAATCTTCCAATATCGAGCTTTAGCCGCTTGCTCTTCTTCAATTCGCTTTTCTTCTTCCTTCTTTTGTATATATTGACCAACCATATCACGCATGGATGTCAATTGCTCCATAAGCTTATTTTGAGAATTGAAAAGCTCATTTTGAGAATTGAGAAGGTCATTTTGATCATTAAAGAAAGGATGATTGACGGTATATTGCAGGGGTTGAAATTGGTCAAAACCAAAAGAATTAGGATCATAGCAAGAATTTTGCTCGTGATAATAATCTTCATTCATTGGTTGACATTGGTAAGTTTCATGAGGACCCCCGCAATTTTCACAACAAGGAAATTGTTGTGGGTGAAAATTATCAAATTGGTCATAACCGGAATAATTAGAATCATAACACGGATTAGGTTCATAATAATTCAACGGTTGACATTGAAAAGCCTCATGCGGGCCCCCGCAATTTTCACAACAAAGATATTGTTGTTGCAATTCATGAAAATCTTGCGGGAAATTAAAGTCTTGATTGTAACACGGTTCCAGATAGATAAACGGAACTTGAGGTGTACAATAGTGACCATAACGAGCATCGTTCCCGCAAAATTCACAAGAATACATAGGAGGTTGTGGAGGTGGGTTGAAAACGTTAGGAGAATCATCAACAAAGTTAGGTTTTGAATCGTAAGGTAATGAATTTTCTTTTTCGAAATAGCACGTCGGATCAAAACTTAGCAAAGTTTGCGGGAGCTCATCAATGGTTTGATTGCTTGGTTTCGGATTAGAGATAATCGGAGCTTTCAGTGGATAATTATAACCAATATGAGCACCTTTCCCACAAGACTTACAAGTGCATCGTTGACAAAAGATTCCATCTAACGAATCACCACACTCGTAACAACAATTGTGGTTAATATATGGAGGACCTTTGCGAGGAATTTTCACCGGGGTCCTGTTTGACAACAAATGACTCTCGAAGAGCATCAACAACGTTGGTATCGTCATCAGATGACTCGTAAGTGTTTAGAAGGTCTTGGTAAATTCCATTTTCATGACAAATTTTAAACCAAACTTCCTTTAATTTCTTTTGCCATAGAGCACGTCCTTGACAATTTGGACCTTCAACCGGGTTTCCATACTTCACACAATCCTGAGGGGGTCGTTGAGATGAGTCGGGTGTTTTATTAGGATCACGAACAAACTTGTCTACGAGACCCCCTTTAGAACAACCACATGATTTATTGTATAAAGCTCCACAAGACGAACATTCCATAATCGTGTAAAGAGGATTTAAACGATAATCGAGGGACGCCATAAGAATTAAAAATAGAGGGATAAGAAGAAGAATTAAATGGCAAAGAGGTTAAAGGAGATTATTTTTGGATTTTTGAGTTTTTTAAACATCATATTTTATTAACGGACAAAACGAGATTCGAATAACTTAAACCAATAATCAACTTGCTTCACGGTAGCTCTTTAAAAGAAAAACGCACAAAGGAGCGGAGGAGCAGGAAAGCGCGAAGCTATTAAAAACCTTTTCCTTTCGGGTCGTAGTTCCTCGGAACAACCCTCCTTATACCCCTCTTAGAGTTTGTTAATCTCTTAAAGGTGAGCCGTATTTCACAAGTGACACAAAGGCAAGTTTTAAATCTTTGGTTTGGGAACTTATTATGATAATGCCTCAGTCGAGAGCATTATATTGATGATGATTTTTATTGATAATTAAGGATAATGTTTTTATATTTTTGATTTTTCTTTCTTGTTTTTATAAAAGAAAATGAAAAATATTTTTGTGTTTTTATATTTTTATAATAATAAGAAAATATTTACAAACGAGAATGATAACTTCACGAGGAAGGGTCTTCAAGTCACTAATCGTCAAACCATAACGATATTGTCGCAACACACCTCCCCGGCAGCGGCGCCAAAAATTGACAAGTCCCTTTACTACATATAAATATAAATAAATATATAAATATATAATAAATAGGATAATATCAATAGTAGTAGTATAGTATTACCGGAAGTATCGGTCTCTCACTTCGTTGTTCACAAAGTTTAAAACCGGACCTGGGTCGTTTAATGATTCTGGCCAAGTTAACTTACCCGGGTCGTGCTCCCAACGAGGCGTGAAATTAACGATTACATTATGGTTTTGACAATCGGATGCTTGAATAATCAAAGATTTGATTGGGTTTTCTAAAACTACGGGAAATTAATGCAATTTAAACTAAGGTAAACTTAAAACTACAGGAAAGCATAAAAAGGCAATTAAATAACTTAAAAATCTACAGGAAGCATAAATAAGGCATAAAAGGAAAACCTAAGTCTAAGGAAGC
This sequence comes from Tanacetum coccineum, assembly GCA_026074375.1. Lineage (NCBI taxonomy): Eukaryota > Viridiplantae > Streptophyta > Magnoliopsida > Asterales > Asteraceae > Tanacetum > Tanacetum coccineum. The sequence continues at coordinate 21,187 of BQNB010010674.1, forward strand.
ATAAAAATGAAGGCAATTAAAGAAACTGGCTAAAAACGTTAACGGGAATTAAAAACGAACGCGACTTAAAAACCTAATTTATTAAATTTAAATCCTAAAATGATTTTCTAACTTTTAATTAATCCTAAGTGACAAAAAAGTAAGAACAAAGAAAACTAGACCAAAAACGGAAGTAAAAATAAGTTTAAAAAAGCGAAACGAAACGGGAATTTTAATCTCGTTCTTTAAAAAACCAAATTTTGCAAAAACAACCCTACGGATGCAAATTTATTTTTCCTAGGTCCTACATGATAAAAGAAAATTTTAAAAAAAAAATTATATTTTTTCGACTTTTATTTTTTTATTATGATTTAAAAACAGTTTTAAAAAGAAAAATTCATTAAAAATACTAAACAATTTTGGAAAAATATGAAAAATTCATGGAAAGTAGCTTGAAAAGAGTAGAATCTAGGAAAAATAAAAAGGTGAATTCAGCTTATCACATAAGCTGTTAAATAAGCTTAAACAGCTGATAAGCTAAAAAGGATAAAAAGACTATAAAAATAAAATGAGGGAAATACTAACTGAAAAAGTCCCTAGGGCAAGTGGTTTGTGTGTGCGTGTGTGTGGGGCTTTGTGTATACAAGGGGGAGGTCACAGGTTCGAACCCTGTGCCTCCCTTTTGAAAAACATTTTTTTTAACTTTTTTTCTTTTAAAACTTATAAACCTGACCAAAATAAGCAAATTTTTAAAAAATGACTTTCTGTAAAAATGACAAATAAGCTCGGAAATAAGCAACTAAATGTGACAGACCATACTTTTTAACACTAAGGCATGATTAAGCTAAACTGTTGCTATTTTTAAGGTTAAATAAGCTAGTGTAATCCCAAAATAAGCTAACATTTATAATCCCCTACTCCTAATAAGCTAGCAGAAACTAAAATAAGCAAAGACATTAAGCTAGAATAAGCTAAAAGTGACAGACTTAAAATATTTTTGCTAAAAACTATAGACACTATCTGAAGTTCCAAAAGCTAAACAAGACCCTAATAAGCTACTACTATCTATCTAAGGCACCTAATAAGCAAGGTAAAGTAAAAATAAGCACAGACAATTAAGCATATAAGCCAGAAAAAGCAATAAGCTAGAAGGCACAAATTTGCAGACCAAACAGCCTATGGGACACCTTTTTGGGCTTATTTTTAAGCCCAAAGATGGAATCCTTTGGCTTTGCAGCTTATACCACTTCAAACCTTGGCTTAATGAAACTACAAAGAAAATGGGATTTGAAAAAAAAATAAGCTGCTAAAAAGTTGATGGAAAAGAAGCTGTCACAATGAGTATGCCACTTTTGGATTTCTTTTAAGACACAAGCCTTATATGCAAGGCTAAAAATAAGTTACAAAAAGAGCTTAAAATTTAAAGATTAGTTAAAACAGATAAAACCTGGCCCTAATGAGCTTGTGCTCAAAATTTTAAACCCTAAAAACAATTTTAAGTAACCTGAATGTGAGTTAAAAAAAACAGTTTTAAGATACAAGACACTTAAAGAAACTTTGACAGTTTTAAACAAAACTCAAGTAAACTTAAAAGACATTTGGCAAATGCATTTTAACATCAAAAAGGACTCTAACACAAATTTTAAAAACTGGTTTTGAAGGCCTAATTAGATGAGCCTATTCACAACTGTTCTTGAACCACAGTTTAAACCACCATTTAGAAAAAACTTAAAAACAAATTTTAAACTTTAAGACCCTGAAAAACAGACTAAAAGCAACTCAAAAAGACTTGTAAAATGTTAACAAAATGACCCAAATGGTTTTTAAACCATTTTGACCCTTTTTAACCCTTGCCCCAAACACCCCTTTAAGAGGGTTTTGAACATTTTTAAACTTATAGCTACTGAATTAGGAAAGGATTTTTTGATAACCAGATATTAGATAAGCTATATAAGCAGAAACAAGCAATTTTCATTAGCTAATAAGCAACAGAATAAGCTGGAACATATAAAGCAATATGAAAGGCTAAAATGGACAGGTTTTGGGAAAACTTTAAAAGAAACTGAAATTTTTCATTAAAATTAAAAAGGTTACAAAGTTTTTAAATTAAAATGACAGAAAAACAATAAAAACATGAATTAAAGCTAAACTAAGCTATTCCTACATCCTCCTTTTTTTCTATCTTCTGTCTTTTCTTCTTTTTATAAGCTCTCAGGTCTTCAAGCCTTTGTGCTTCTTGTGTTTTTCTTGTGAGTGGAAACCAAGAACTCATCTCAGCCCTCAATTTGTCTTGGAGCCCAATCCAATTCATAACAGCCCTTGATTAATTTGTCTTCATTCTCGTCTAATAGATTAGTAGGGGATTGCCAACCTGTACATAAGGGCCATATGGGAGTGGGGTCGAAGTAGGTTTGTCATGGGGTGAGTTTTTGGAATGGAGTTGCAGGGTGACACACGTGAAGGAGATGTACAGTGTAGGGTTAGGGGTTTTGGCGGGAAGGGATAGGCATAACATGTTTAATTTGCGCAGGGTTAAAGTTTGTGGTATTGGCAACCTTGGCCCCTCAACCTATATACTTGTATTGCATTCTTAGTCCTTGTGGTGTTTATGGTTGATCCCTGAGGTTTGGTTAGGGTTTGCATAGTTAGTCCCTAAGGACTAACATTGTTAGTCCTTGAAGGACTAACGGTGTAAAGGGGATACATGTTTGAGGGCTTAACAAAAGTTAAAAAGGGAATTTGATTTGGGCCTGTTTGCAGTTTGGGCCTGGTCTTTTTTAACAAAAGGGAAATTAGGCCGGGTTTTATATAAAAAGGTATTGTGGGCCTTTTGATTGGATTTGGGCTTAAAGGGTTTTAATAGAGTTTATACAAGTGGGCTGACCCGGGCCCACTAGGTGGTTACGGGTGGGCCCACTTTTAGCAATTTATGTTTTCGGGTTCGGTTTTTGATGCCCTTTCCAATGCCATATCCTGGGGTTGACTTTGACTTCGTCTTGACTTCATTAAATGCATAAACGTTGTCGAGTCGATCCAGAAATGTCCGTTTTAGCTCCATTTTTTTATCCTTTTGTACCTTTGGCCTTGGTTTTTCGCGCTCTTTTCAATTTCGCTCTCGGTTTTGTCCAGTTTAGCTTTGTTTTTGTCCTTTAGTGAATATCCGGTACCTGTACAGTATAAACACAAAAACAAGCATATTTATGGCATTTTATGTGCGTTTTTGGTCGTTTAGGGTCATTTTATTAGGTAAAAGGTATGTGTAATTACGCTCATACCAAAATCCCCCATACTAAACTATTGCATGTCCTCACACAATGCTACAAGTAAGCACTTAAGAAAACCAAGAATCTCAATCCCCCTTGACTAATAACCTCGAAAAGTAGCTAAGTGTTTGTCAAGGGGAAATAAAGAATCAATAGCTTCGAAAAGCCCTGTTTTGACCATTTTTATTATCTACACTAACTACCACTAATATTTTTTTATATTTTTTTCATTTTTCTTCTTATTATCAACTAACACGTTTGACTTTCGTTATTTTCATTTGGGATTATAGAACAAGACGCACTTTAATCCTAAAATGCCCCAAAAAGGATAAATTCATCGTTCCCGACTTTTCACTTGTCCAAACTATGCTTATAACGAAATCACCGTTAAATATAAGTTAAGATGCTAACACTACTCATATTTGTAACTTGTGAACTTTTTACTTCCGACAATTATTATATTTATTAAGTGAATGTGTCATTTCGAATTTCAACCATGGATCAACGTTTTGCAAAATTTTATGTTTCACGTTCCACTCGAGAATATTGAGTTTGAAGGCGAGATCATCCCATGTAGCGACTTTCGTCTCGGCACATCCCAACCTCGCGGCTAAGTGACCAGGCTTTTGATACCTCACAGAGACTAGTATCGGGACTCACGGACCTTCGGTTTCAAAAACTCTTAGGTTTCCTGTTTATACATATCTTATTTAATGTAATCATGAAATAGTCTTAGATTAAAAGCATATTTAAATTCAAGAAAAAGAGATTTTCCATATATTTATTAAATCATACTTATTACACTTAATTATTAACATAATTATGATACAATTGACATCCTCGACCTTTTTGAAGGCTGCAACATCGGTTGTGAGCCAGCAAGATGCAGCAAACTTTTATCAGTATCGGATTATTATTCTTACTATGGGCTTTCTTTAGAAGGCTGTAACATCGGTTGTGAGCCGGCAAGATGCAGCAAACTTTTATCAGCCCACAGTTTATAATTATTACCCATCATTTATTCATCATTTTTTTCATTTTTCATTTCATTTCCTCTTTTTTTTCACTTTATTTTGCGATATTTAAAAAAAACTTCTTTTTGGAAAATTTAAGTATAAGTTTGAACTAAGACTAAAATTATTGCTATTGACTACAATTTTAACTTCAAAAATTGTTGATTTAAGTTTAATTTTTAAAGATAACACGTATTATTTGTCTGGTTAGGAGCTTATGGGAGAAAAAGCGACAAATTACACTCATGAGCTCTTAAGATTTCTAAATAATCCTTGTTTAGCATCCCACTCATAATTAACACTATCATTTTTCGTTCTTCGCGAAGATCTGCGAACGCTTAGTCTAAAAGTTAAGGAACAAGCTAGAGCTCAACACGCTCGACCGAGTTAAAATTTATTCTTATTCTACCCAGCGGGAAAGTCAAATTGTGACAAAATACTTATTTTATTTTTAAAATTTTTTAAATATTTTCATTTTTTTGAAATTTTGGTGGTAAAAACAGGAGTACGTGAAAACAACGGCTGCAGGCAAAATCAAATCGAAGATCCCCCCCATACTAGAATTAAACATTGTCCTCAATGTTTTACGAAGGGTCTCTACGCAAATCCTAAGCCATTTATTAAGTATGCTTAAAGATAAAATTAGTCGATAAGATTAGGATATTGGGATTCCTAAATGAAGCTGAGGATGTGAAGCTTGAGTGAATGAAGGACAAAACCGCGAGCACGAGAGGCTTCAAAAATCCGGGTAATCCTGGATGGTTCGCTTGTAATCGTCTGTATTTGTTTTCGATGTAATTGTAATTCAGATTTACATTTCGTATGTTGTTTGGTGCGCAGTATGGATTGGATTGTATTTAGATTACATTACGTTGTTTCTGTTTGTTTGCAGTTGTAATCGTAATTAGTCATTACATTACATAACATGGATGAGGTATTCAGCATTACATAGAAGTTGGATGACAAGTTTATGAATGTACGTTGTAATCAGAATTTTATTACTTTTAAATCTCTTTATTTTTATTATTATTATTCTTATTATTATTATTAATTATAAATCTCTTTATTTAAGTTACTCAAGAGATTTACAATAAATTAAGGGAGCCGATGATACTATATGGGCCCACAAAGTATTTGACAGTTGTAGGATTTGAACCCACGCCCCTTTTCAGGGGGGGGGAGGGGGGGGGGGGGGGGGGGGGGGACCCAGGCCTAAATCTGGGCCACTTAGGACCACTCAATCCTATTATTATTTATTTATTTATCATTTATTATTATCATTATTATTATTATATGGTATTATTAATATTATATATTATAATTATAATTGTTATTTTTATCATTTATTTATTATTATTTATATATATATATTATACTATTATCTATATATATTAGTAAAATAACCGCCCAAACGGGCGGTGTTCACTTCAATAATATAGATTCATACGATGTAGATGTAAGGTGAAACGGATTAAACATCATGGACAAACATTTTTATCAAGTTTCCCATTTTGACCCATTTACCAACCCTTTTGACACTTATTCTAATTACTATCAAGCATTAAGTTTGGTAAGAGGAAGGTTGCCAAATAGACATGTGTTCTAATAAATAAATACTCTTAAGGAAGTTGTATAAGTATATTCGTATAGAACGCTTATTTATAGATTGGTATGGTAAAAGAGCTAACCCGTTGAGCAACAACGATCTTATAACTCTTGAAGTCATATTGCGGAATATCAATTGATTTAATATTGCTTCAACATCTCCATAGCTGCTAATAGCTTTTCGGTGTCAAAAGCATCTGAAAAGATGGATGAGCCATATAAATTATAGTAAAATGTAAGTATAGATAAAAAATCACATTCTACTTGGTGATATAGAAGGATTTATGACAATTTGGATAGATTAACCAAAAACATTTGTATATAAATATAAGAATTTCTTATAATGATCTAGAGATGGCATGATGGATGATGGGTCAAACAGGCTAGCGTTGAAAGGTTGGCCTGCAAACCAGTTTTGTCCGGTTTCTGAGTTTCTAATTACAAAAATATATAATTACAACAATAATATAGATCTTTGAACAGAACAGTGCAGGAGCCCGTTCCCCTTAAGCTACGAAATTTATTTGACCCTTACTACGTGTTTGAGATAGAACAAAATCCGAATTACAAATTCCACAACCTACATAATTCTACATTCAATAGTAACAACAAACAACCCCAATCAAACAAAACTTGGTCAAACATACATGATAAGAAGGCCATAATCAGAAATGTTCGTATTACCTTATTTTTATAGTTTACGGGCATATTTCATTCTGTAAAATCCTTTTGAACCAATCACGCCTTCTGTGAAAAATTTGTTTCTCACTTGCGAACTTATGTAATTTAGACATTAAGTACTATTAGTTTGTCTCCCACAAAAGCACTATGCGTATAGTTAGATGTTTGATAGTCGAATTCGATCAAATTTATCAAGTAAAAATGCATATTATCAAATCCCATAAAATTCCTACTAATTAGTTTGACACAATATTACATGTTTTATTTATTAGAATATATATTCATCAACAGAACACCAGATTTCAATAGCTAAGATAATGGATTTACCTTGTTCTTAATTGAACCGTCACTAATGGCATTGTATATTTTCATACTTTCACATCCAACCATAGAAAATGCCAGGTGAACCACAAAATTGTAAACTCGTACTCCTCGTGGCTGCATAAGACACAAAAGGCACCCAAACCCCGTTTCGCCCGTCACCCATAGTATCTAGTTTACATGGTGATAAAAGTAGTGTAAAAAACTAACATGTGATGCAACGCCTACACCAATCTCGTCAATAACCTACACGAATGGACCATATTTTATTAATATACGTATCCAAATATGTAAAAAATGAAACACCGGAATAAAATTTATAGAATATACCAAATTCTTATGAACATTAGAAGCGCGAGGAGATTCTCTCACATATTCTACCATAGCTTGTAGAAATGAAGATGGAGGCTTCAATATTCACGAAAAAAGGAAGTCAAGATACAAAGTAGCCAATGTTAAAAGACTATTGCCAAGAAGCTAAAAATATTAACACAAACTTACCTGTCCTCGCGTCCAATGTCGAAATTTCTACGTATTGCACAAAACTCAGACAATCTCTTGGCCTGAAACGAATTTTTACATTAGCATAACTTATCGATCATTTGGCATGAACATCAAAAAGTGTATTACTTCCAGGATATTACATGTTGCCCACATCCCCTATATATATTTAGAGCCATAAGATTATCATGTCATTGCATTTCAAAGAACTATATCACAAAGATGTTTTAATTATTAGAATATATATCCATTAACAGAACACTAGATTTCAATAGCTAAGATAATGGATTTACCTTGTTCTTAACTGAATCGTCATAGAAAATGCCTGGTGAACCACAAAATTGTGAACTGGTACTCCTGGTGGCTGCATAAGACAAAGAAGGGAGTGTGTAACTTTATAAAGAACAACCTTCGTTCCAGCATAAGTGTGCAACTTTCTTCCTATTCTTTCTGCTCTTTGACTCTGTGGAAAGCAAACAAAGAACGGAACAGTTATGTTTGTCACGAAACTTAAATCAACACTTGTAATAGTACTTTTTATTTTTCCAGTCATTATAAAAGTCATAGAGGCATAACACGTTATACTTTTCGACTTAGTACCATCACAACATTGAACACCGGTATGAAGTTTCTATATAGGCATGCTAGACACGATTTTCTAGTAGCATATTTTTGACAGCCCACTAATGCAGGCCATATCGGATGCAATTGAGTTATAATATATAGATTGAAACATTCACAGTCAAGTTCAGTTAACATGCAAATTATAGAGCTACATCAGATGGATATACATTCCTAAATATCATTTCCTAAATAAATCATTAATTATAACAAAAAGTAGCTACACTATATAGATATAGCAGAGAATACCTCATTACGGGTACCCCACAATCTTCAAAGGTATAAATCACACCCGCACTCAACTAAACCCAGGGGTAGCATTTTAGCTCCTCAAGGGTTATCCAGAGCCCATATTGCATTGACAAAGTATTAGTCTGGATGATTCGTTACATTTCCTCTTATATAACTATTGTTTTATGTATTATACCAAGACTTGCTAGAAAATAAACTATGACAATTGAACTGTAGAAGTTTCGATCAAGTTGGTTATATCTACAACCATTTTATCAAAAATATATTCACCTTTGTACTCCTATAATTATCTGATTGTATGAGTTTATTTTGTTGCATAGAAGACCAAACATTCAAGGCTGTTTGAGTTGAGATGCCAGGGTACTTGTCCTAAATGTCACGAAGATCGGTGAAGGTACGCACAGTAGAGTACATGTTGGTTTTCTACATAGTTGATAAACATAATGTAATTGTTGGGAATTCACTTTTACGTGACGACATTATAGAATTACCATAGTTTATCATAGTCACATACGCGAGGACTAGAATAGGCAACTATGTATAGTTTAGAGGCGTATGGGCTATATATACCCCTCTATGGCTTCCATAGAGGGGTTGAGTCATTATTTTGGTGTTGAGTCATTTGTATCCTTCATTCATTTTCCATCTAATCACAAGTTCATCTTCCATCTCACTACTCTCTCTCACTAAAATGGCTATCATGTGGTTTGACTCACCAAGACCACCGGATCTTAGTTTTCGTGAATCTTTCAATTGGTATCAAGAGCCATGGTTTCACCTTGGGATCTTTAGTGTTGTGTTTGTGGTTTTGTTGTGGTGGCTTATTTTTGAGCTTATTCATGTTCGGCATATTTTTTTCTTCTTTTCTTTTTATTACTTTGGCCTTTAAAAGTGTCTTATTTTTGTTTGTGGTTTTTTTTATAGCTTGCTATACAACCACAAAAACGCACACTTTCTTATCTAAAAGATTACTAGTAGTTTTTTTGTTATACAAGTTTTTTGTTGGGTTCGTTTTTCTTGTACACGGTTTGAACGAGACAAGGCAACAAAAGAAAAAGCCAAGGACGTTTAGGTTTTGGTTTTTTTTGTTGTTGAAGACAAAAGCAAGGAACCGATATAGTAATTTTCGTTAAGGAGAGTCGAACTAGTTTCTTTCAGCAACAACCGAACGAGTTCAACTTTTGAGTGCCGATCTAGTTTCTTCAAGGAAGAACCGAACTAGCAACACCACTTGAGAACCGAACGAGTAACAATTCAAAGACCACCGAACGAGTAACCCATTAGTTACAACCGAACGAGTGTGAACCATTGACAACCGATCGAGTACCAAGCTTCAAGCACCGAACGAGTGTATTCAAGGCCTGGACCGAACGAGCAAGTACCTTCAACAACCGAACCAGTTTACACCTCTATAACCGAACGAGTTCTCTTCTTCAGGGATCGAACAAGTTGTCTCCATTTGAGAACCGAACGACTATTATACTCGTGAACCGAACGAGAAGAAACAAGTTGGACCGAACAAGCCAACAACTTCAAACATTTTCAAGAAGTGAACTCTACACGGTTTAAGTAATTTTTCGGTTTTACGGTTTCGAGATACGTTAAACGACGGGACTTAAGACTTATATCATCGTGTTCGTGACATCGTTTCGATCAACGTGGTATATTTGGATGTTACCGGCGATAATCCTATGAGCTAATAAATCAAAATGAAACAAAACCCTAAATTTTAAAAAATTTGAAATGAAAGAGAAATAGAAAAGGAGGGAAATCGTGCATGGTTTTAAAGATATAATTTGATTTTACACTTTCAGTCCTTGCATTTGGAGAAAGTTTACAGTTTTTCCTTGGCTTCTTTAATTACCCTCTTTGTTGAATTTGGTTTACACCGTTAATCCTTATTCTTTTAAAACAGCCCGTTAACCATCAAATGTGAACCGTTTGTGCACCGTTAGTCCCTATTTGAGTTTTGATCAACCGTTAATCAACTAAAGCTCAACGTTTGTGCACCGTTCGCCGTTTTAAGCTCATTAATCGTTTCAAAAGCTCAAGTTTTTTTCAATTTCAACAACGATTTCACCAACAATTAATTTTTTATTCACGGTTTTTTCTTGATTTAATAAAATCCCGTAAAAGTTGATTTTTTTACGGTTTAAATCATAGAATTGTAAAATCCCGTGAATGTTAATTGATTTCAACAACACAACAAACACGATACATAACACTAAAAACGATCCGAATAAGATTCACTAAAACGTCAAAACGGCTAAAGATTCGGATTAAGATGACAAGTGATCACGGAGTTGATTTGGTATCACTTATTTGAGATTGAAGTGGCATTTTACGAAGGCGTGTTCTTATTTTATCTTGAAGTCGGGGTTGGCTGGATGCATGACTTTCAATGATAACTTGCTCGAGCTTAATTTAAGTTGAAGACTTGGTTTATCTAGTTTCCAGCAGTCAAGGGGTGGATGGTTGATGACCTGGTTAACTATCACTTAAAGGAGTTACGTTGTAGTACTCAGTGTCACACGCTAAGACGTTGTGGATGATCGCAAGAGGTGATGAAAGTCTCATACTTTGGGTGGAGTATTGAGTACTTAGAGATTTGCTTGGAGCACAAATTCTCTACACCGTTCTTCCAACATTAGCGCAAGCTTAAGTCACAAGAACGGGAAATTTTACTTCAGTTTCAAGTTTGGTATATCTGGTTTACTTCATCAGTGGTTACTTCAAAAAGCCTACAAGACGGTTGGTTAAATGATAGCCAGAGAGAGGTTATGAGTAGAGATATTGTTCAGCAATGATTCTCTACTGTTTAAGATCTGAGCTAATTTATTCCTCACACAAGTACTCAAGTAAATGCACGTCCAAGGTGTTGCTGATTCCGACATGTCGAAACCAGCAAGGGGGAAGGAGAAGATTCACCCTTGAGCCTTTGCCTTTCTTGTTCTTGAAAGCTTGACATAGGGCATCTTTCTTGAATTTTTTTAAGTTAGGCCATGCCGGGAAGACATATGTCATAACCCGAGAATATCAGCGCTTTAACTTATGGCCTTTTGGGTGCATTTCTTCAGACACATGGGGGAAGTGATATCTTGAGAACTTTTGTATGCATTATTTGACTTTCCAGGGGGAAGCGGTGTGAGAAGAACTATTCAAGCGTGAGAAGATACGTTGCTGATCCAGATAATGCTTACCCCAAATGATCAATCACTAAGCTTATTCTTAAAGGAGCAGTAACATTTGATGTGGTATCTTACCAGTTCCGCTGTGCACTTAATTATTCTAAGCTTGTTAGTAAGCTTTGAAACTGCTCAAGAGAGGATTGCTAGTTTGGGGGGAAGCTTTGAAAGCTTCTAAATAAAGAATATGTGGCATGAATTAGGGGGAAGCTGATTCATTGCTAGTTTGGGGGGAAGCTTTGAAAGCTTCTAAATCATGTATATGAGGCACGAATTAGGGGGAAGCTAATTCAGAAGCTTCTCCTTAACGGAGTGTATGGAGTTAACTTGTTCGGGCTACTACAGTATTTCTCCTACAAAGTACTACAAAGATGATTCGTGTTGGAGTGCAGACTTTAAGTCAAACACCACAGAAGACGTCTTCAGCATATGAAGCTTCATGGAAGTTCTTGTTCTTAATCCTTATGTACTTGTTAGGAAATTATTGTAAGTAATTCTGTATATCGTCCCGTGGGGGAAGATTGTTGGGAATTTACTTTTACGTGACGACATTACAGAATTACCATAGTTTATCATAGTCTCATACGCGAGGACTAGAATAGGCAACTATGTATAGTTTAGAGGCGTATGGGCTATATATACCCCTCTTTGGTTCCATAGAGGGGTTGAGTCATTGGCATTGTTGAGTCTTTGTACTCCTTCATCATTTACCATCTAATATCACAAGTCCATTCTTCCATCTCACTACTTTCTTCCACTTAAATGCGATCATGTGGGTTTGGATCCCAAGACCACCAGGATCATAGTTTAAGTAGAATTTGCAATTTGCTATAAAATGTTCTTATTCATAACAGTTTGTGATTTTGTGATTTGCTTTTTGGTACCGGTCAACTCATGAGGCGCGGAGCTTACGGGTTTATTTAGCTAGATAGAATTTGATTATTTTCTTTAGCTAAATAAATCGGGTGGTATTCGTTTAATTGCGGGTCTCCAATTCGGTTCCATTTTCTAATCCTTTTTCAATACTTAGAGTAGATTTATTATATCGTTTTATAATATGTTTGCCTATTTAGTGTAGATTTATTTTTAACTTTTGATGTTATAACATTTGCCATGTTTAGTTAGTTGATTTATTTGCTCATTTAGTGTTTAGAAATTAATGCGGATTTAAATATGGTTAGAGATTATTAATTTGCGACATTTATTTAGATTAAAGTTTTAATAATAAAAATAAAAAAATATATAATTTCTTTTAATGTAGGATTTACTTTTAGAAATTTGCATGTTTAAAAGTGAATTTATTATGCTTGATTAATTGTCTCGTTTTAAATACTCGTTTTGTTCAATGCTTTATATGTTTAATTGTTTCTTTTGCTTTGCTCGTTTTTATGCTTTTATTTACTTTATCAATATGTCAAGTAGGATTTAGGAACCCAAATCAAAATCATTTTAAACCATTCAAAATGCGCGATCACGGATTTAACCGATTTTTAATATACACTTCGTCGAGGGAAAACGAAAGACCCGTTTAAGTGCTTGAAGGTGCTTTTTGGTAGGCGATGCCTGATACCTAGCACACATGCATACAGCGATTACAAGGTCGGGTCTACTGGCAGTGAGGTACATTAGGGAGCCGACCATACTACAAAATCGAGCCTAGTCACCTGGAATCCCTAAGGGGTCCTCATCCAGTTTAAGTCGATCCACCATGGGTGTATCAACAGGGTCACACAAATCCATCCCAAATTTCTTTAATATTTATAGAGCAAAATTGGATTGATTAATAAAAATGCCTCCGGGATTTTGAGAAACTTGTAATCCTAGGAAAAAAGACATTTGTCCCATCATTGACATTTGGAATTTATAACTCATCTCATTGGAAAATATGTCACATGCTTTAGGGTCGGTCGAGGAAAATATGATATCATCTACGTATATTTGAACAAGAAGAATATGTTTGCATGTTTTCCGAGTGAATAAAGTCGGGTCAACTACACCCTTAGAAAACTTGTTGTTCAGAAGAAACTGTGACAAGGTGTCATACCACGCCCGAGGAGCCTGCTTTAAACCATATAGAGCCTTCTTCAGACGATACACATGTGTCGGATGATATGGATCAACGAAACCCTCTGGTTGACTAACATAGACTTCTTCCTTCAACTCGCCATTAAGGAATGCTGTCTTGACATCCATTTGATATATGGTCATGTTTTTACTGGCATCATTTGCGATGAAGATTCTTATAGCCTCGATGCGTGCAACCGGTGCAAAGGATTCCTCGAAATCAATTCCCTCCTCTTGTCGATATCCATTGGCCACCAACCGAGCCTTGTTTTTCAGAACATCACCGTACTCATCAAGCTTAACTTTGTAAATCCACTTGAGAGCAATAATCATGACACAGTCTGGTCGTGGTACTAATTCCTATATTTGAAGTCGAACAAATTCGTGAATCTCATCTTGCATGGCTTGAAACCAACAATCTTCAGTTATGGCAGATTTGAAGTTCTTTGGTTCGACTTTGGACAGTACAGAGTTATACAAGCACCACAAGGTATTAGTTGCAAGTTGTTTTCTGGTGGATACCGGTCGAGAGGGATTGCCAATGACATTATCAAACGGGTAATCCTTGCTCCATTTCCCGAGATGATGATGTGGTTGAGAGACATGAGTTGATTTCGCTGAACTAACATCCCCAGATGATGATGCTTCAGAACTATGTTCTGGAGCAAACACGTTGACTAAGGGATTATTATCAACAGGAGCAAAAGGATTGTCTTAAATGATAGTAGATCCAGCAGTAACACCTTGATGTGAACTTGGAGATTGTAATGCCGAAGATGACGGTGAATGACTTGGAGAAGGTGCATCTTGATCAATGGTAGTAAAAGAAGGTGTACCGGTTGAATTGACTAGAACTGGAACTGCTGGAGCTGGAGAAACCGGTCTTTCAACACGTGGAGGTTCTAGGTATTCATCGAACATCGGTTGGAATAAGATCTCCAGGTCTTTATTTGTTGGGGGTACATAAGGTGCTGCAGGGACTAGATTGGGTACGAGCCCTGAACTTATCTGCCCATGCGTCATAAACGTAGGTGCGGGTCCTGTACTGAGTTGCACAGGAGCCATTGGCTCAGACAGCTCATCGAATTGAACGTGAATAGTTTCCATAATTCGTCAGGTTCTTTTGTTGTAGATTCTATAATCCTTCCTGCTTGGTGCATAACCAACAAAAATTCCAATATCAGCTGTTGGTTGTAATTTTCCAAGATCCTCGCTGTCATTAGTAGGGTAACAAAGAGCACCAAAGACTCAGAAAAAGGTAAGATCAGGCTTCTTATCATGCACCAGCTCATATAGAGTTTTGTTATGACGAGTGTGAATTAGGGATCGATTTTGGGTGTAACAAGCAGTAGCAATAGCTTCTGTCCATAGAAACATCGCAGCCTTGGAAAATATTAGCATTGTCCTAGCAGCCTCCACAAGAGTACGGTTTCGTCTTTTGACAACGCCATTTTACTGTGGAGTACTGGGAACTGATTTTTGGTGAAAAATGCCGACACATTCATAATATTCAGTCAGAACTTGATTAACAAATTATGTGTCATTATCAGTACGGATGTATCTGACAGTTTTGTTGAGACCAATTTGTATTTGCTTCAGAAATTTGATGACGACCTCTGGGGTTTCATCTTTCGATCTCAAAAACTTAACCCAAGTAAACCTGGAATAGTCATCAACTATGACTAAGATGTATTTCTTCCCATTAATTGTTTGCACTCGCATTGGTCCACATAAGTCCATATGTAGGGTATTAAGAACTTCCAAGTTGGTGTTTTCAGTTTTGGGTGTGTGGGTATGCTTTTTGCTCTTTCCTAGTTGACATGCGGAGCAAAGATGATCTTTCTCAAACTTCAATCTAGGTAAACCTCGTACTAAATCCTTTCTTGCAAGGTCATTGATGGTACCAAAGTTCAAGTGGTTTAAACGACGATGCCATAACCATGACTTGTTCTTGGAGGCTTTGGACAACAAGCAGATTAAGGAGGACTTCATTATGTCTTCAACCGAGATAGTGTACAAATTAGAACCACGAGAACCTTTAATTAATTCAACAACATCCGTATCTCGAACATAACATGAATGCTTCCTGAATGCAACTTCCAAATCAGAATCGCAAAATTGTCCGACAGAAAACAAATTATGTCCCAGTCCTTCCACATAGTATACCCTGGAGATCATACTGTCACCAATCACGTAATCTACATAACCCATGATAGCACCAAAGTTGTCATTCCCGAATCTAACTGTCCCAATGAACTTTTTTATGAAATTCCTGAGACGTGAGCGATCCCCCGTCATATGTTTTTAGCAGCCTGAATCCAAATACCAAAGGACGATCTGTACGACCTGCATTTGAAAACAGACAAAGATGGAGAGTTTGGAAAGTTGGATCCCTAATTTTTGTTGGGTTCCTATTGGTTAGCATAAGCAATTGCCTTATTCTTAGGTGGAGTGGGAATGCTACCGGGAACTGCCTGTTACGGTTGGTTTTTACGTTGGTATCTAGTTAATGGTTTCTAAAATGTGTGACTTAATTTCCTAGTTATCAAAGTTTTACTAGTACTAACATTTTCTGTTTGCTTAGCAGGCACAACTTTGGATTTAGTGAGCCTAGTTAAAGGACACTATTCTCCTAAAGTGAATGTCCTTCCTGTGGGCCCCCATTGATAACCTACATTGGCAAGTATTTTGCCTGTTGGTTTCCAGACTTGCTTGACTTGCTTAGGTTTCCAGACTTGCTTAACTTTACGCATAACATTTTAACAGAGGGGGTGCATTCACAGAGTGCAAATATTTAACAACACACATATCATGATTTGCAGAAATTAAGTTACATGTCTTGCAAATAGAATGAGAATTCGAATTAATTACAGTACGCTTAGAGCTAATACTAGAATCAATACGATTTTTGGTTTTCAAACTAGACTTATTGGTCTTAAGGTGTTCTTTTTCTTTCTTCTTGTTGACACTCTTAGCCGGCAAGATCCTATTTTTCTTGGTATTGCTCCTAGGCTGTGATCTGCTAGCATAAGTGCAACTGTTTACTCCTCTAGAAGGAGGCACAAGGACATTAGTCTTTTGAATGTTCAGTTGCTCTACATGTTTGTGTGTGTTACTATTTAACGTTTCACATTGGTCCTCAAAAGTAACTTGCTTTTTCCTAGTTAAAGGGGTAGCAGCATGGTTTTTATCTCGTTGATTGAAGTCTTTCGGACAAGTGCCAATCACATATTCTAACAGTTCCTGAGAGTGTTTAGTGTAAAGGCAAGCAAATGCAAGTGAGCTATCTAATGGTCTTTCAACCTTAGCTTCCTCTACGATCTCGCGAAGGGTTTCCACACTTTCCTTAAGGTGTTTGAGATAATCTAGATGCACTTCCCTATTGTTCCTATTGCGAGGGGGAATTGGTTCAACATCTATCGCATACCTACCAGTGGCAAGAACTCTTGGTTTTACAGAATCCATAGTGATGCATTTCAGATTTTCATGTATTTGGGCTTTCAGATTCTCATTTTCAGTTAACAAGGCAGTTGTTTGTTCGATATGTTTGGCACGCGTGATCTTAATAGAATCATATAATTCCTTGTAATGCTGCTTAAGTTTCGCATTCTCAGCCCTAAAAAGCTCATTTTGTTCTTGGAGAACGATGACTTTGTCAGTTAATTGAGTGATCTGAAAATCTAAGGCCCTGAAATCAAGAGTACGGTCGGCTTCACTACTGGTCTCTTTTAATTGAGAGATTTGCATCCTCAATTTTTTGATGGCGTTGTCCTTTCCTTGAATGGAAGCTTTCATTTTTTCAATGACAAAAACTGAGTTAAAATCAGGAGCATCTCGAGCGGGTGGAGATGTGTTGTTTCCAAAACTTTCTTTAAGGTTTTGATACTTTAATTGCAAATTTAAGTGATTTACCTCAAGATTAGAAAAACTTTTTACTAATTCAGTATCATCATCTTTTTAAACCTTATCATGTAATTTAGAAAGCTCTGCTTCAACTTCCAGACAACGTGCTTGAACAACAGTGTGGGCATCATGCATTTCAGTGAATCTAAATACAATGAGCTCAGAAGTTGTTGCAATATAAAACACTTCTTTGAACAAGCAATCAACAATTAAATTATCATTTGCAATGAGGAGATTTTTCTGCTCAATCTCATCATGCTTCCTATTTACAACATTTTGGTCAACCTCAGCTTCCAACTCTTCAAAAATTTCTTTCATTTCTTTAATTTCTTTAGTTAGAGCCTTTTGAATACCCTCAAAATGTTCTTTAAGTGTTTTGAAAAATAAAATGACCTCGGTGAGATAACATTCCTTGGTTTGTTCAAAACTCCTTTCCCCTTCAGTGAGCCCCGTTGGTGTAATTCTCTTTTTATAGATTTTTTCAAATTCCGAAAAAGTTGTATAAGTGCAAAAATATTAATTTTCACTTGACTTTTTGTTGGAAGCACCCTGGGTACAAGCGTTGCAGGTGTATTTGGAGGATACACCGTCAACGCTTTGATTGGTCGAGAAGCTGTGGTATGCTCTTTGAGAGCTTCTGCTTTCATCTTAATGAGATCCTTGGACCAAAATATCTGCTCAGGGGTCAATTGTTTCTGTGGTGTGAAAGTCGCTAAATAATTCTCTTTCGAGTAATCATGTGGTCCAATCTTAACTTTATTTTTCACACACTCTGGGTCTTTCAATTTGTCATTCATTTTCTTCCTAGTGATTTCAGCTATCTTTAGGGTATCCTCTGAGTTGTGCACTATGACTAGGACATGATCGGTTTTGATAATTTCATGACCATTATATAGAGCAGGCTGAACTTGCTTTGCACGGGTGAGACATAAGGGGTTCTTGTATCCAATAGCAACCTTTTTCTGTTCATCATAATAGGGCTTTGGTTTACACAACATGTGAACTGTTTGAAGAGACTGGTCTTGTTTGTATAATTTATCCTCGACCTTTTCTTTTAAAGCTTTCATGTCCAAAAATTCTTCAAGGTATTTATTTTCTTTCTGTTTAAAATCCTTTTTCAAAGATGTAACTTCTTCTACCATTGACTTGTTATGGTTAATGGTAGAGGTAAGTTGCAGTTTTAAAGAATGAAGTTCCCTTTTTAAATTTTCTTCCTTAATATTACGGTCAGTGATAACTATTCTTAATTGTTCATCAATCTTTTGTTCTCTTTCTGTTAATTCAAACTTGGCCCGTCTTTCATACAGTTCAACTTGTTCCTTATATGTCGCAAGTTCAGCAGTCAATGATTTATCAACTACATTGTTCTGTGTTGTTACAGAGGCATATTGGGCAGGCTGTTCATGCATATCATTTAATATCATCATGTATGCATCATTTGGTACAGAAGATACATTACTTTGTACAACTGGCACTGCGTTGTCCTTTACATACTGATCATATGGAATCATATTACTATCACTCGTATAATCAGCATGTGAGTCAACAACGTAGTTTGGTTGTACATCGTCATGCATCTCGTGTACTTCATGATGTTCACAAACAGCATCCTGATAGTGATCATTATCGTGTACCTCAGATAGAATGTCCGAATCATAAGACGGACCGGCTTCATCATAAACAGGATCTGCGGATGATAGATTTGCCATGAACATAGTCTGTGCAGTAGGAGCCTCATCAACATCAGAATCAAAAGCATCACAGTCATCAGCTTGAAACACATTATCCACATTGAGTGCTAAGTCCTGAACTGGTTGCTCATCCACATCTTCATCAACAGCATTGTCTTGTCCACCTGCAATAAATAGCAACTGCTCTTCATCCAATGCCACCCCATTCTCCTGAGCTTGCATCAGCAACATCTTGTCTTTGAAGTATTCTGAGTTCTGTGGTCGCTTGGGCTGAGTGTAGTTCCTTGCTATGTGGCCTATACCGTTGCAGTTGTAGCACTTAATCTGCCTTGCTTGACCTGGATTTGCATTCCCAACTCTGTTCTGAGCTCCCCCATAACCAGCTGCACCTGCACCCCGTGCATTGTTCCCCTGACCTCTATTCTGTCGACCCTGAACATTCTGAACAACAACCCTGCCGTCTTGAACTGTGGCTTGGTTTCTTGTATTTGATGAAGTTCTGAGTTGATTGTTTGTTTGAGGAAGGTATGTTTTGTATGATTGGGTGAGTAGGGCAAGTGTGTTGGTTAAGTTCTCAATTAAGTTGTCAGTTGGAGAGATTCCCGAATCAAGTTGAGTGTTGTCAGCAAAGTGTGGTGGAACATATGTGGATGGTGGAGTTGTAGATGATTGTGAGTAGTACTGCTGATGTGAAACATTTGACATCAAGGCAAGAGGATCAACAGTGTGTTGAGTGAATCGATCCAACATCATTTTGTTCTCATTGGCATGTGCTTCGTGTTGCTTCAGATAAGCATACAACTGATCATAGTTGGAGTCCCTCAATCCTCTATTCAGTTCCACGGCTGTAACAAATCTACCCCATTCAGGCAACATGTTATTAACAAACTTTGAATTCAACTGCATTCTGGACATGGTCATCTTGATGTTCCGCATGTCGTTGATGAGTTTGGCAAACCAGACATAGTAGTCGTGAATAGTTTCTCCTTTGTTCTGACGGAAGTGTTCAAAGTCATCATACAGTTGTGATTCCCTGTCTCCTTTTGTTAATTCAGATCCTTCCAGGAGCATCTTCACATTATCCCAAATGTCTTTTGCATCAGTGTAATGATTGATAAGAGAGTAGATGTCTTTTGGTAACACTTGAAGTAGGATGTTTGTTACCGAATGTCAGCATTATACATATCTTTATCCTCAGGTGAAAGGTCCGAATAGACTCGAGCTCGTTTGGGACCTAGTTGTTGGGCACCTTATGTCCCTTCAGCAATTAGGTCTCTAATAGTTCCCATCTGAAAAGGTCCTTCATCAATCAACTTCAGAATGTTCACCCCATTCTCTTTACCCTGATAATACAATCGAATACGTTGTTGCCATGATGCAAAGTAAGTCCTATCAAGCATAGGTGGTCGGGTATCAGAACCGGCACATTGGATATCTTCCGAAAGATTAGCCATCTTAATTGATTGTGAAATGATGTAAGTTGATCGAACAATGATTAGAGATTGTATGTTAAAAGTGGTGATGTTTGTTTAAGTGTTTTGTTGTTTGAATTTTTTACGTTTGTCAAGTTTGAAAAATAGTCCAAATTCCAAACAGTGTACCAAATCGCTGGATTAGTCCTCCAATCGCTACTGTCAAACCGCTACTATCAAACCACTATGATGAAATTATACCAAACCGCTACCACGAAGAAAAATGGCCAAAGGTTTGTTTCCTAAATCGCTATGAGAAAAATCTTCAAAAACCTGTAACAAACCGCTATCTATAAACCGCTACTAGTGGTAAACCGCTACTAAGTTAATCTGCCAAACCGCTACTAGAAAGAAATGGTAAACCGCTATGAAGAAGAAACACCAAAACGCTACCAAGAAATGAAATTGGCAGAGGTTTGTTTCCCAAATCGCTATGAGAAAAAATCTTCAAAAAACCTGTAAACCACTACGGATCAAACCGCTATAATTACCAAGTTGCTACTAGTAAACCGCTACACTAGAGGACAAACCGCTACTGACAAACCTCTGCCTAATAAGACAAACCGCTGTCAGAAACGACAAATCGCTAAAATAGTGTATGATCTGACAAACCGCCAAAACAGTGTACTTTCCTTACAAACCACCAAAACAGTAGATCAAACCGCTACGATACCAAACCGCTACGTTGAAATACGAACTTTTACACCTTAAAACACCTACAAATCACCCTTTTGAACGTTTTGACTTGGATTCTTTTGCACAAATGAGTACTAGAAGGTTATAGCAACTACAAAAACATAAATTTTAACACCATAAATGTGAAAGTCAATGAAAATCAAGAACAAGAGCTAAGACCTCCTAAAACTCAACTTTTGATCTAAACCAAGCACTAAAATGCATACACAAATGATCTAATCATCCCATGGGCTTTGATACCAATTATAGGATATTAGAAATCATAACACAATGGAAGATAGATGGATTAGCCAAATCTAGAGAGAGAAAGTGAGAGAAAAGCTTTCTAGAGAGAGAAAGTGTAACATGTAAATGAAATGACTAACCACCTCTTCCAAGACATGGAAAAGGCTTATATAGTGGCATACAAAACAGGCCTAATGGTCTTGGTAGTGGGCTTACACGTTAGGTTTAATACCCGGCCCATTACCGAATGTTATACATTAAATGATTAACAACGAGCTACAATAATCGATAAAATGCACGGGGTGACCGAGTCTTTTTCTAATATATAACAAGATTCCACATGGTAAGCTAACCCTTGATGGATTTGAACATGCGTATATGTTTGTTGCTTGTACTGTTTTGTGTTTGCTTATTGCTAGTTGTAGCCAAGAACACCTTGAAGGTAATGCTCTTGACCCATGGATCCCCGCCTTGAAACAAGGGGGAGCAACGATCTATCGTCCCCGAATTTCTTTATCCTTGGGGTGAAAACAAATCAATGATTTAATTTTCAAAGAAGCTTCACTAGAAATGTGACGTTTATCGATCTTGAAATTATCATTAAGTAGATGTGGAGATTTTATCGTGAAAGAGAGAACTCCATTGATAAGGAGGATCCAAGGATAAAAAACTTTGTCCTCATTTTCAGAAGGAAATGAAAGAAAAGTTTCGATCTCAGAAGGATTAGTAAGAAGAAGATCACTGACGAATGATATAGGAGAAAAATCATTCAATGGATGAATATGAGATCTCTTAGAGTAAACTCCTTTGATAATGAATATCTCAGGATTAAAACTTTTGTCTTTATTTCTGGAAGGAAATGAGACTAAAAAATCGATCTCGGAAAATTCCTGTAAAAAGTGGAGTCACGATGGGATAAGAGAAGACGTAAATCATTAAGCTCATGAATTTTAAATTCCTTAGTTGATGTTTTAGGTTTTAATTCATTATCTTCTTTAATTTCAGTGAGGTTGACATCTTTATAGATGAGTTTTCAATCAAAAGTCTAGTCAACTCTCTCGGATCGACCTTAATATCGAAGTAAAAATGATCATACTCTGGTGGAGATATGATGTGAGCGAGTTCATCGGCGAACTCCTCATGATGATAATCACTCCTATCGGCAGGAGGAAGAGTATCAATCGAAAGATCAAAGTAAAATGATTCATATTCAAGAAGAGAAGGATCAGAGTGAGAAGTGGTACTGCAACTACTCTTTTCTTCAAAGCAAAATGCTTCATAATCAGGAAGAGAATGATTAGATTTAGAAGTGGTACTGCCACTACTCTTCTCTTCTTGATGACCGATATCAAAGAAAAATGATTTATAATTAGGAAGAGAAAGATCAGAATGAGAAGTGGTACTGCCACTACTCTACTTGTTTTGATTAGATATTTCTTCACACTGAGAATCAATAATGTTGATACTATGAACGGAATGACGTTCATGACTTGGTGAATTTTTTGAAAAATTTTCTGCACATAATACTAACTCTTCATTCCCTATCCTTATTGTCAGCTTTTCTTCGTAGAGATCTATAAGAGCCTTTGTAGTACACAAGAAGGTTCTTCCTAAAATGATAGGAACTCTCGAATCAGCCTCAAAATCTACAATGATGAAATCGGCTAGAAAGTTGAATTTATCAACTTTTACAATAACATTTTTAGCTATACCCATCGGATATATGACCGATCGGTTAGCCAGTTCACGAGTCATTCGAGTGGGTTTTAGAGGCCCGGTCCCAAGTTTCTCATAGATCGAAAGAGGCATAAGGTTTATGCTTGCTCCAGAATCAGCTAAGGAGTTGCAAACCTCAAGATCTTGTAGGGCAAAATGAATGAGAAACTTTCTGGGATCTCCAAGTTTTTCAGGACCTTATTAAGAAGGATAGCAGAGCATTCAACATTTATCAGAGTATTTGCTAACTCTTCTAATTTCTCTTTGTTTTTTAATAAATCTTTTAATACTTTAGAGTATTTTGGAATTTGAGTTAAAGCATCCATAAGACTAATATCAAAACGAAGTTGCTTTAATATTTTCAAAAACTTAGATACTTGAACATCATTTTTATCAGGAAGTTTTGTCTTATCAAGCCTCGAAGGATAATGGATTTTAGGTTGATAAGGGTTGGGCTTAGGATCTTCCTTTGGTTTAGTGGTGACACTGGCTGAAAACCTGGAGGTGGGACATGTGCGGTACTTGCTGGGCTTGTAATATGCACCTCATCCATTAAAGTCTCTGGTTATTTTTCCACTTCCTCCCTAGGAGTAGGAGGAATAGGGGGTGGAATAGAAGGTTCAGCAGTAGTCAATTCACTCCTTGTTGTAATCGAATTAATTTGCTCTCTTAGATTAGGAACGGTGTTGCTAGGAAGAACACCCCGAGGTCTTTCTTGAAGGATTTTTGCCATTTGACCCATTTGGTTGTGCATAAACAGAAAAGTGGCTTCTTGGTTTCGGAACCTTGTTTCATGGTTAAGGTTAAGGGTTTCTTGTTTCATGATATATTGTCTTATCAAATCATCCGTGGAGGATTGATTTGAAGCTTGGTTCATGTTTGGTAGAGGTTGGTTAAAACTTTGTCCTTTGTTATAATTTTGACTTTGGTTAAAATTTTGCCCTCTGTTATTTTGATTAAACCCTTGATTTTGATAACCTTGATTAAATCGATTTTGGTTCTGATCCTGGTTCTGGTTATTTTTGTTTTGATAATTCTGATTGTTTCCCTGATTTTGATTATTAGTGTAACACCCCCAAAAATGGGTTGCAGCGGAATATGTTTCCGGGAGCGTTACTTCATAATACCATTGCTCAAGTCATGAGAGAACGACCTCTAACTGTGTCGTTTGAAAAGAAATCTTGAATTATTTAGACTCCAATGCATATCACATAAGCCAAGCATCTAATTCACCTGAGAAAAACATGCTTAAAAAGAGTCAACATAAAGTTGGTGAGTTCATAGGTTTTTGTAAGTATAAATGTTGAACCAAAGTTTCGTGAAGTATGTATGACCGTTTCAATCCTTAAATGTTCACCAAGATGTATGTATGAATGTTGGAAATCAAAGAGTTGTAAAGTATGCATGACCATTTCAATCCCCAAATAGTCACAAAAAGTTAAGTATAGTTGGACCACCATTGTTCAAAGTATGTATTGCCACTTTATTCAAGGCAACGTAAATATTCATGTGTGTATAAAACAATGATTACGATTACTCTAAGTTCATGAAACTGTTGCGTAAACAGGTGCTATGCACTTTCTTCAAGGCACGGGTAAAAATGTCCTTGTTCATGTATATGTCGTTCTTGTCTCTGCATGCCATTTAACGCGTTTGTCCAGTGATAGCTAATCACCCGAACGGGGCTGTCACACCCGAATAGATCTATTTTATAACATTCGCGCTCACCCTCCAGGTAATTCACAGTTCAATCCGCTTAAGCTAATCCGTAATCATTTGGGTAAAAGTAAAGTAATGTCCTTGTTTTCAAAAATGAAGTGAAACAAGCAATGTATTTCGTCCCAAAATAAGTAATTGAGTATGTAGACCAGTTTGTAAAACGAATTGTAAATGCACATGTAATGAATTCAAACCAATCATGTAAATGGAATTGGTAACAAGCATGTTCTCACCCCAAAAGTTGTAAAGTATATGTAAAACAAGTAAAACGTGGGGCTATAAACTCACCTCGAGTGTGAATAACAAAGTATATCAGAAAATGCGTCACGTATGTGTCCGAATGCAACCTAATTAATTATAGGTCGTATGAGTACTAAGTACTATGAATAACTAATACCGTATATAATTCTATATAGCTACATCACCATCTAATTGCATTTGTGAAATAACATTTATAAAGTAAAAACGTTTATAAATATCACTTTAGTAAAAATGGCGTAACTTTCCCGTTTTAAGCCCGTTTTGTACGTTCTTTACGTCCACGCTTTCGTATTAGAATGATATATCATAATATTACATTTTTGTATTTTGAGTCCTTTGATGAACAGTACTTTTTACTGTTCATGCACTTTTATAAATTTATTTTTATAAACATAGTTATCGTAAACTCGTAAGTGTCGTATCTTATTCGTTTTAACTCCAATTTTAGTGATTCTTTCAAGCACGTCTTTGTAGTTAAATTTTTTATCTAACTAATGTATTTTCCAAAATAAAAATACCTGGTGTGAACAGTAATTTTTATAAAATTATTTTTATAAAAGTCTTTATTATCGTAAACATGAAAAATCCATAACTCCTTCGTTATTGATCCAATAATTATGATTCTTAATGTTTTAGAATCCTAAAAATACATACTTTCTGTGAAAAATAACCAACCATTTATATCACATGTGATTAGTTATAAGTTTTTATAAAATTTCTTTTATAAAAGCGTTTATTATCGTATAACTTGCAAATGCCGTATCTCCTTCGTTATAAATCGGATTTTTAAGTTCTTTATATGGTTGGAATCCTCATGACATGTAGTATTTTAGAAAAATATAAAATAAATATGTTATTTTTCGAATTAAAACAAAATGTTTTGCTCATTTGGTTAGAATGTGATTAAAACTTGTTTTTATAACTTTTTGGCAGGTGTGAATTATTACAAGTCCTCTATTGTGATCAATACACAACCTTGTGTATATTTATAGTGCTCTAATGTCTAAGTCCAACAATATGTCCAAGAATCACAAGATCAACAAGTCTACATACTTATTTGTTCATAATCTTTAATAAGTATACTTTTTAGGTAACTAGTTTATATATACTATTTATACATAAACCACACTTGTACAATACTTATACTTCCATTCCAACATGATATTAACATCCATATATCATATGTAAAGGTATACCAAACCATAATCAAGTGTAAAAATCTATTTTACAAGTTAATAAGTTTCCTAGATGGTGATTTACTATATAAACATTATATACACATAAAATCATAAATTCAAAGAGATTAAGATTTTTAAATGACCTTAATATGAAGTATGGTGATGAACAACAAGATCTAAACCCTATTTTAGATATTAAACCTAAGCTTCCAATACTTAGAAAACCCTAAATTTAATGAAGCCCTAATCTTAAACCTTTCTTGTTTAACCTTTCTTGTTTAACCCTTATAAATGCTAAACCAAGCCTTTAAATCTTCTTGTAATACCTTAGATATGATGTTAGAACACTTGTATTTGTGGTAAATAAAATTTTATGGATTGTTTAGGTGTGTTTGTGGTATGCCGTAGCTAGGGAGGGAGAGACAAAAGAGATTTTGTGTTGATTTCACTAAGGAAATGAGAAGTGTGTTTTTCTTACTAGTTACAAGCCTTTATATATCACTAGGACTAGTCAATTGCACTATTAGAAAAGTCTTAGGACAAGATGAGTAAAACATGGAAGTCTTGGTCAAATTAGTAGCCATGTACTAAGTTGATAATTGCTAGTGTATGTACAAGACTTTAACTAGTTAATTGTGAGCTCTTCGTTCCCTAATATGGGAAGCATCCCATGAAAATAAGGAGGGGGGAGTACTAGTTGATTTTTTTAATATTTTGTTGATATGTTTCATTACTTAAAGTTTAAAGGTGTAAGGTTTAATGTAAAGGTATAACTTATAAAGTGTAAGTTCTAGTTAGTTTCTTTTATTTAATATTTGACCAACAATGTTAACATGGGTGAAGTTTTGTAATAAAAAACAACCCAAAATTTTCATCACGATATAAATCTAACAACTATTGTGTATGATTAACCTTTTTACAAGGAAAATTTTCGCTTATTCCATTCCAATATAGTGAAAATTAACACAAACTAAAGTAACCCTAGCTCAACGCAGCTACATATACTAATTTCATCAACGTTTATTAAGTAAACATTATGTCTAGCAACATGTTTAATAACCATTTTCACCATACGATATCTATTTAACGTACCATTTTGAACGTTAATCTAAAACAAACATTATACGTTAACATTTTATATGTAACATTTTTATACAATTCGAACGTATAAGCATGCAAGACATGTCTACAAGTAAGCAATACACCAAACTTGAATTACGTGTTCCCTCCTAAACCAATGTATAACTCATTTAAGCTCAAAGTACAAGTCAATGATACACAATATTCAAAACTTCCATTTTTCCTCCCTTTTCTTTATAACTTTCGTAAAACCTTTTTACAACCCTCTAATGCATGATCTAATCATAAACCTTAAACCTAAATCGTCCTAAACCTAATCCTAAAAATTTGTATAAACCCCAAACCAAAACAAAACTATAAACCGAAAACCCGACACCCTTAACAAGCTAGTTTTGAAACCAAGTTCACACCTAGCACCACGCCGTTCACTACTTGCTAATTACCCTTGTACCACCAAAGTCAAGTCTCACTCACGTCACTCCCTTGATCACCAAGTAAACCCTTGCCTCGTCACCCCTTGAGAACCGAACCCCTTAAACCTTTTCACACCTTTTCTAGTTCACCTTGGCCATCACCTCATCAAGCTTGCACCTCAAGTCTTTCCATCTTAGTCATTCTTTGCAAACCGAGCCTTCATACTCTTCATACACCTCATCCTAGCACCCTTGAGCTCCAAGATTTAAGCACCTAGCCACCTCACCACCTCCTTATGCTACCTCGTCACCTTGTCCTCCAAGAAAAACCAAATCGTCACCCCTTGGTAAACTACGCCCCACACCATCATTCAACACCTCTCTATGCTAGTTCTAGCTCACCCTTGGTCCCTACTCCACTAAACTTGGACATTACTCCTTTTCTTACACTATAAATACATGCATACAAGCACTCTTTCACAACTCACATTCAAACTCAAAACTAAACTTAAAATCATAATCTAACCATGTCATAGAAGTGAAGAAGGAAAGAACTCAGCAAGTTGAAAGAAAGAAACAAGAGAAGAATGATCTTTGATTCATTTTCTAGGCGTTCGATCCATATCCACCACATTTGACTCATTTATAATTCTAGTAAGCTTTTTATACTCGTTCAATAAGCTCTTAAATCTTTTATAAGCTCTTATGTATCTTTATAATCATATGGTATAAACTTTTGGATCACAAACTCACACGCATAGTTTATCCTAAACCATTCGTACCCTAAGAAACCCTAAATCCTATTTTTCATGAATTCCATAAGCTAAAGCCATAAGCTGACGTCTTAAGCTATATTTATAAGCATGCATATCACTTTTATACTCTTTAAATCTAATCTTAAAAGCTTAAACCCATCGGGTTAGAAATTAAAAACCAAACGAACCCGTTTTATGTTTTAAAACTCATGAGCTTATTTCATAAGCTTTAAGCTCGTAAAGATTACTTATACTAACTTATTTTTATAAGTCATAAGCTGCAAAATTGGTTTCAAGGTTAAGAACACGTTATTATGATTTTTGGACTAAAAATGCAATTCGTTTTTCATGCAAGAGGTATATATTGTAAATATTTTGGAAATTATAACTAGAGGGGCTGGAAATGTAATATTTCTAAACTTAAAACCCCAAGGGGTTGTTTTGCCATTCTTTAAAGTTAAGGGTTAAAGATTTTAAAGGTTATATAAAAAGGATTAATTATGTAAATAAATATATACCAAGGGTATATATTGTCATTTTTGTATTCTTAAAAATATAAAATATAATATTTTTATACAAATTATAAAAATATATATTAATATTATAAAACTCAATTTTATTAAAACCTGACACATTTGTCGTTATTAATCATCGATCGACGCATATTAAAACAATTACATTATATATTTAACGTAATTTATCATCAACTAACTTTTGAAGAAACTTAAAATCTTATCGTATCACGATACTAGGGAATTTCATGTGAGGGGTTCCATTTGAGTATTTGTTTTGACGAGTTTGCTGGGTTTACGATTTAAAGTGCCCTGGCTCCTCAAACGATACTACATGGCCTCTGGATTATGATAGCCCGAACAGTGATACAATATTTCCAT
The DNA here is from genome assembly GCA_026074375.1 of Tanacetum coccineum. NCBI lineage: Eukaryota > Viridiplantae > Streptophyta > Magnoliopsida > Asterales > Asteraceae > Tanacetum > Tanacetum coccineum. The sequence goes on from BQNB010010674.1 coordinate 50,674, forward strand.
AAATTAATAAATCAAAGTAATACGTTAAACTTTATGAAGTTTTGAAACATAAACCATCACACTAAGACTTGACATATTACCCCAAGTTGCGTGACGAGGCCGTTACTTTCATTTCATATACTTTTGCCATCAATCAGATTTCCCCTGTTAAGGTGAGTTCATAGCCTTGCCTTTCAATCTTTTGAATGTTTTATAAACCCGCGAGAGGGATACATGCTATAAACCATGAATGCAAGTGTTTTTCCAACTGTATGCTATCCAGATATATTATTGCCTAAGTACCTTCCACTGCCAATATTTCTTAATCATGAACCATTAGTCACTTGCGAGTGAACGCGAATATTGTGGATAGATCTATCGGGGTGTGACGACTCCCGTTGGTGTGCCTATACTTTTGGTACCAATAGCACTATATTTGACTCAATATGTAACCTTGGCAAGTTACCTTTCCACGAGGACATTACTTCCTCAACCAATGTCACTACAGTGATTTCCATATTAACGTATTGATGTCATGAGCTTAGGGCAATAATACTTTTTTCCATTATAATTGTATGTGTTGCAATTATTACCACTTATGATAACTTGTATTCGATTATTTCCATAATAATTGTAAATGCAATTACAATTATTACAAATACGGGTGTATAACAACGTAACCCACTATTGAACTTGTACTCAACTATTATAACTGGAAACATATGAATTTCACTCAACCTTTGTGTTGACCCTTTTTAGCATGTTTATCTCAGGTAATTAAGCAACCTATTGCACGGAGTGGCACGGACTTGAAGATGGCTAAATTATTATCATTCAAACTTTATGTTTCTAGATTTTGGGACCTGTCTCCATTTATAAAACTCTGATTTATTGAATGATAACTAAATTTTCCAAAAACTCTCTTTTGAGTCGTTTTATGTGATTATGTTTGTTGATCCATGAAGTAATACCCCAGATTAGCTTCCGCTGCTATATTTCACAAATGGGGGTGTTTCAAGTTTTATAAAATCTTTAAGTATTAGATATAATAATGGGTATTTGTTGAAGCTTAGAAAAGATTTGGTGGTTCTGGGTATGCCTAAATGTATTTTATCGCGAAACGTAAACACTTTACATAACAAATAAAAAAAATGTGCAAAGTTAATAATTATCCTCTAAATAATTATCTAACACTTGTTTGACATAAACATTTAATTTTTTGATGCCCGTTTACGTTGAATGATCATTTTTATTTTGCTCGATTTAACTTAACGATTAAAATTAAATGCAAACGCGTACAAGACTAAAAATAAATAGTGAAATAAATGACGTCGTAAATGACCCTAAAACACGGGGTGTTATAGTCTTCCCCCGTTAAATGAGCCTTGTCCTCAAGGCTTAAGACGCGGCGCTTGACGACGGTGCATTTTTTTGTGAAGAGATGTGGATACTTCTTCCGAAATTAATCTTCACGTTCCCATGTGAACTCAGGACCTCTCCTAGAGTTCCATCAAACCTTGACAATTGGAATATGGATTTGCTTCAACCGTTTGACTTCTCGATCCATGATTTCTACTTGTTCCTTGACAAAATGAAGCTTGTCGTCAATATGGAGTCTATCCAACGGAACAACTAATGGTTCGTCGGCATAGCACTTCTTCAAGTTGGATACATGAAATGTATTGTGAACCCTGCTCAACTCTTGAGGCAGCTCAAGCTTGTAAGCAATAGCTCCAACCTTAGCCAACATCTGGAAAGGTCCAACATATCTGGGGTTTAACTTCTCCCGTTTGCCAAAACGTACTACTCCTTTCCAAGGCGAAACCTTAAGCATCACTCTATCTCTAACTTCTCCTTCGGTATATCCTTTCTGATCATACCTCCTACATCTTCATGTTTGAGATTCTCTATTTTTTGTGCTTCAGTCTAAGCATTCAAGATTTATTTAGGAAGATCCAAGCCAATAGTCATAACTAAGGCTCGAGCTCTTAATGGTTTAATCCAATCTTTCCTGCTCAAAGCATCAGTAACAACATTTGCTTTCCCTGGATGATAACGAATTTATATATGGTGGTGTCGGAACTACTAAGCTCTATGGTATTACGTAGACGTTGAAAATGGTGTATTGGTATATTCCTTAATGACGAGTAAACTTGTTAGTGGATCGCCCTAGGGTGACTAGGGATGCGTCTTGACTTTTGGACATAGGATTTTATATACAATGATGTCGACTTTATATAATAAGGTGGTATAAGAGTTTACTTAGTTATTATGATTGTTAGTTTGGTTCCTTGTGATAGATACGTTTTATGAATACGCACACAAAACTTGATATAAATAGAAAATTATTTCTTGACTAGAAGTTTTAGAGTGACTACTCTCAGCATGGGCATGGTACTTTCCTGAATTATACATAGGTGATCAGGCTATGTATATTTGAGGACTAATGATGCTATGCTAATTTTTGTCAAAATAGTGTTATGATTATAGAATAGCTTACATGAATATTTAGAGAATTGAAGTAGATTGGCGGAAATTTCACAATACATAGATTTGATAGATAATTTGAAATCGTTCAGTATAACAAAAATTTAAGACGACGTACAATGAGGTTCTTAAAGGACATAGAGTCTACGATAGTTCCAACTTAAGTTTTATTAGGTAATAGGTCTCTCATTAGATGTTGATGTTAGACGTTGTGGCACTAGAGTCTCCATGAGCTTTTCCTTTCCAGTACATGTTGACACGGTTCTGAAACTTCACTATTGGACAATTACTCTTGTAGTGTCCCAGACCTCCACACCCATAACAGACAACTTCAGCTTTCTTTCCTGACACTACAGACCTTTATTTTGCTCTCAGGACTAAGATCCAACAATCTCTTGCTTGGTGACCCCTCCGTTTGCAATTGCCACATTTTTCTACACACTGGCCAATATGGTGAAAATTGCACCTGTTACACCATGGTAGATATCCAGCATAGTCTTCTTTGTTGCTTAGCCTAACAGTGTGTGCTCTAAACACCTTATGCTCTTTGTTTTGTTGTTGGCTAAAGCTTCCATTGTGGTCACCTTCCCACCTCCTTTTGTTACTAGCATTCCCTGCTACTTTGTTTTCCCGCTGTTTGGTCTGGTTTATTGACTTATAGATAACAATAGCCTCGATAGCATTAGCCACTTGCTGGGCTACAATTTGTTCAATTTCCTCAACGCTCATCCCTTGATTCGCAGTTGTCATTGTTCTTCAAAATTAAAGGGGTGATAAAATAAGATTAGTTTAGTTATCTAAGTCGTGTTCCGAAGGTGGAATGTTACGAGATGATATGTTAAGGCTGTGTAAGAGTTTTTTTTGGACCGTCGCGTTATTCGTAATGTTTTGAGAATGTTCTAGTATTTGTATAAATAACCCTTATATAAATAATTTGTAGAGTATGTATGAAAAAATATAAACACATATTTGTATATATAAGCAAGACCCTCATAGTAATATATGTACTATCATATAAATACGTATATGAATCATGTAAGCATCTAGTATGACCAACTAATGCAACAAACAGTGTGTGTATGTCGCGTTAAAACCCTTTTGTACGATGCAATGTTTGTAAAACGGTTATAGTCTAGGTAAAATGCAACCTAGTTCTGTATAACCTTGGCTCTGATTACCAATCTATAACACCCCCAAAAATAGGTCGCAACGGAATATGTTTCCGGGAGCGTTACTTCATAATACCATTACTCAAGTCATGAGAGAACGACCTCTAACTGTGTCGTTTGAAAAGAAATCTTGAATTATTTAGACTCCAATGCACATCACATAAGCCAAGCATCTAATTCACCTGAGAAAAACATGCTTAAAAAGTGTCAACATAAAGTTGGTGAGTTCATAGGTTTTTGTAAGTATAAATGTTGAACCAAAGTTTTGTGAAGTATGCATGACCATTTCAATCCCCAAATAGTCACAAAAAGTTAAGTATAGTTGGACCACCATTGTTCAAAGTATGTATTGCCACTTTATTCAAGGCAACGTAAATATTCACGTGTGTATAAAACAATGATTACGATTACTCTAAGTTCATGAAACTGTTGCGTAGACTAGGTGTATGCCACTTTATTCAAGGCACGGTAAATGTTCATGTTCATGTATATGTCGTTCTTTGCTCCGACATGCTATAACGTTCGTTTGTCCAGTGATAGCTAATCACCCGAACGGGGCTGTCACACCCGAATAGATCTATTTTATAACATTCGCGCTCACCCTCCAGGTAATTCACAGTTCAATCCGCTTAAGTTAATCTGTAATCATTTGGGTAAAAGTAAAGTAATGTCCTTGTTTTCAAAAATGAAGTGAAACAAGCAATGTATTTCGTCCCAAAGTAAGTAATTGAGTATGTAGACCAGTTTGTAAAAGAATTGTAAATGCACATGTAATAAATTCAAACCAATCATGTAAACGGAATTGGTAACAAGCATGTTCTCACCCCAAAAGTTGTAAAGTATATGTAAAACAAGTAAAACGTGGGGCTATAAACTCACATCGAGTGTGAATAACAAAGTATATCAAAAAATGTGTCACGTATGTGTCCGAATGCAACCTAATTAATTATAGGTCGTATGAGTACTAAGTACTATGAATAACTAATACCGTATATAATTCTATATAGCTACATAACCATCTAATTGTATTTGTGAAATAACATTTATAAAGTAAAAACGTTTATAAATATCACTTTAGTAAAAATGGCGTAACTTTCCCATTTTAAGCCCGTTTTGTACGTTCTTTACGTCCACGCTTTCGTATTAGAATGATATATCAAAATATTATATTTTTGTATTTTGAGTCCTCTGATGAACTGTACTTTTTACTGTTCATGCACTTTTATAAATTTATTTTTATAAACTTAGTTATCGTAAACTCGTAAATGTCGTATCTTATTTGTTTTAACTCTGATTTTAGTGATTCTTTCGAGCACGTCTTTGTAGTTAAATTTTTTATCTAACTAATGTATTTTCCAAAATAAAAATACCTGCTGTGAATAGTAACTTTTATAAAAATTACTTTTATAAAAGTATTTATTATCGTAAACATGAAAAATCCATAACTCTTTCGTTATTGATCCAATAATTATGATTCTTAATGTTTTAGAATCCTAAAAATACATAATTTCTGTGAAAAATAACCAACCATTTATGTCACATGTGATTAGTAATAAGTTTTTATAAAATTTCTTTTATAAAAGCGTTTATTATCGTATAACTTGCAAATGCCGTATCTCCTTCGTATAAATTGGATTTTTAAGTTCTTTATATGGTTGGAATCCTCATGACATGCATTATTTTAGAAAAATATAAAATAAATATGTTATTTTTTGAATTAAAACATAATGTTTTGCTCATTTGGTTAGAATGTGATTAATACTTGTTTTTATAACTTTTTGGCAGGTGTGAATTATTACAAGTCCTCTATTATGATCAATACACAACTTTGTGTACATTTATAGGCCTCTAATGTATAAGTCCAACAATATGTCCAAGAATCACAAGATCAACAAGTCTACATACTTATTTGCTCATAATCTTTAATAAGTACACTTTTTAGGTAACTAGTTTATATATACTCTTTATACATAAACCACACTTGTACAATACTTATATTTCCATTCCAACATGATATTAACATCCATATATCATATGTAAAAGTATACCAAACCATAATCAAGTGTAAAAATCCATTTTACAAGTTAATAAGTTTCCTAGATAGTGATTTACTATATAAATATTATATACACATAAAATCATAAATGTAAAGAGATTAAGGTTTTTAGATGACCTTAATATGAAGTATGGTGATGAAAAACAAGATCTAAACCCTAGTTTAGATATTAAACCCAAGCTTCTAATACTTAGAAAACCCTAAATCCAATGAAGCCCTAATCTTAAACCTTTCTTGTTTAACCCTTGTAAATGCTAAACCAAGCCTTCAAACCTTCTTGTAATACCTTAGATATGATGTTAGAACACTTGTATATGTGGTAAATAAAATTCTATGGATTGTTTAGGTGTGTTTGTGATATGCCGTAGCTAAGGAGGGAGAGACAAGAGAGATTTTGTGTTGTTTTCACTAAGGAAATGAGAAGTGTGTTTTTCTTACTAGTTACAAGCCTTTATATATCACTAGGACTAGTCAATTGCACTATTAGGAAAGTCTTAGGAGAAGATGAGTAAAACATGGAAGTTTTGGTCAAATTACTAGCCATGTACTAAGTTGATAATTGCTAGTGTATGTACAAGACTTTAGCTAGTTAATTGTGAGCTCTTGGTTCCCTAATATGGGAAGCATCCTACGAAAATAAGGAGGGGGGGTACTAGTTGATTTTTTTGATATTTTGTTGATATGTTTCATTACTGGAAGTTTAAAGGTGTAAGGTTTAATGTAAATGTATAACTTGTAAAATGTAAGTTCTATTTCGTTTCTTTTATTTAATATTTGACCAACAATGTTAACATAGGTGAAGTTTTATAAAAACTTTGAGTATTGGATATAATAATGGGTATTGGTTGAAGCGTAGAAAAGCTTTGGTGGTTCCGGGTATGCCTAAATGTATTTTATCGTGAAACGTAAACACTTTACGTAACCAATAAAAATAAAATGTGCAAAGTTAATAATTATCCTCTAAATAATTATCTAACACTTGTTTGACGTAAACGTTTAATTATTTGATGCCCGTTTACGTTGAATGATCATTTTTAGTTTGCGTGATTTAACTTAACGATTAAAATTAACAGCAAACGCGTACAAGACTAAAAATAAATATTGAAATAAATGACGTCGTAAATGACCCTAAAACATGGGGTGTTATAATTAGACTGATTAAAACCGGGTGGTCCAAGATAATTGTTAGAACGATAGCTTAAGAGGTCACGGTTTCCTTGAGGTTGGTAAGAATTATCACCTGCATTGAAGTTCCCCGTAGTAGCATATACGTCTTGAGTGTAGCCACCAGCGGTTTGACACTCAAAATAAGGATGAGGACCACCACAAGTCTCACAACTCTCTTGTATAGCATGAACCAGTTTGTTCATGGAAGAAATTTGCTTACTTAAAGCCTCCACTTGTCTAGAAAGAGTGGTGATGGCATCATTTTGGGATGAGCTATCACTTGCACTCGAGGCTTGACGTTTGTTTCTTAAAGTTCGAACCTTAGATTTGTTTTCAATTATAGTCAAAGCTTCTTGGGTATTTCTTGTCAAAAAATTCCCTCCAGCTGCATAATTGATTGAATTTTGATCCGATTGATTCAACCCATTGTAGAACGTATCAATTTGATGAAGAGGAGAAAAACCATGATGAGGACACTTGTTTAGAAGATCTTTGAATCGGTCCTAGGCCTCAGTAAATGTCTCACCGAATCTTTGTTGAAATCTTGTTATTTCATTTTAAAGATATGTTGTTCTAGAAGGAGGAAAGAATTGATTCACGAACTTTGATACAAGATCGTTTCAAGTTGTGATAGAATTTGGAGGTTCTTTTTCAAGCCAAGTCTGGGCTGCTCCTTCAAGAGAAAACGGAAACAATATCAACTTAATAACGTCATGCGGGACTTGATTAAGCTTAATTGTTTGATTAATTTTTGTAAACCTCCGGATATGAGAATGAGGATCATTGTTTTCAAAACCATGAAACGAGATAGCGGTAACAAGATTAAGCAATCCGATCTTCAACACAAACTAACTAGCAAGAACCGGGGGGTACAACGATTGCATCCCCAACACCATCGGTAGGTGCCTGAAGTAACTCCTCCATCGGACGGAGATCTGAAGCCAGAATATTAGGACCCGCAGGAGGTGGTCCTTGAACGTTATTAGGATTCATATTGATTTCTTCAAAATCAAGTAAAAGAAACAGATCACCAAGATTTTTGCGACGATTCCGAATAACGCTCTCGGGATTAGAAAAAGTAGGAACGAGGTCAGTTGAAGTAGATCGAGTGCTCATGCACTAAAGAAGAAATAAGAAAATAAAAAATATATTTGGATTTTTTAAATATATATAAAAGAAAATAAAATAGAAATGAAAAATATATATATTTTTTTGATTTTTATAAAGATATAAAAATAGAAAATATTTTTGGATTTTTATTTTTATAAGTACAAAAATAAACTTTCAAAAGAAAGGATCTTTGAGGCATTAACTAGAAACACCACGTGAAAATTGTACAACTCTCCCCGGCAACGACGTAAAAATCTGATTCGTCGATGACAACTACTAGAGTAATAGTATATAAGTAATCCCGTGTCAAAATTTTTAAAATAGGGAAATATAAAAATTACTTTAGAAAAAGTAATATTCAATCTACCGGATATCGTAATCGCGAAGAGAGATGAATTTGAAGTTCACATTAATGATCTAATTTTAAATGCTTGATTATCTTTTAATTTTGGTTTTTGATTTTAAACTAAATATATAATAATACTAAACTAGATTATACAATATAACAATAAGCAAAGCAATTAAACGAAGATATATATATATAAAAGGATATGCTTGCTAAGTAATGTGTTTAGATCCTTAAGTGTGAATTTAAAGTTCTTATTAATGAATCAATAACCGTCAAAATAATTATCTTCTCATAACGTTGGTTTTTATTGAAAACAATGTTTATCAAGATATTATTTACTATATTAATGCCTAATTATTCTTACGGCTTTTACCCGTTCGAATAACCAAAACACTAATCTAAGTAATCCGAAAATCACTAATTAATATTCCCTTTTTAATTTTCACACTTAATTCACTAAACACTTAATCACTTAACAAACATATAAGAAAAACAACACACTAAGTATTCTAGCACAATAAGCATATAGACATAATAAGCTAAATTAAAGTACGCTAATTAATATTGAAAAGAGAAAGAAGGTAGAACCGAATTGATGGACCGAAATCGAATATAAAACCACCCGATTACATAAACTAGTAAAATATCAAGTTTATTTATTTTAAAGGTTTTATCTTACTAAAGAGTAAATAAAGTTTTGAACTTTATTAACTAGGAAAGCTTAATAAAACTAAAAAAAGCTCTAAACTTGAAAATCAAATTAGCTTATGAACCCTTAAGCTCCTCGCCTCAAGTGTAGAAGGATCCATCAACAATAAGACAATCAAAGGTTAAACTAAACAACATCATATATAATAAACTAGAGATTATTCTAAAAAAACACTAAGTTACTAAGATGAAAACTTTTAGATCTAAATCCACCCGAAACTAAGTTGTTCAATCTCCGAAAAGTGAACGCGGATCGGGTATGTTTAAGGATTAGATCTAAACAATCAACCAATAAGCTCAAAATAAGCTAACCGAATAAGCCCTTAATAAGCTTATTCGAAATCTCTATGAAAAGTAGATCTGAAAATAAGCCAAGTGCTTATTACGAAAATAATTAAGCTTAAAATTAATTCGAATAAGATATAGGAGCTTATTCGATTAATAAATAATAAGCTTTTAAACCGGATCTAGCTTAATCTAAAAATAAGCTAAAACAAATCTTACTTTAAACCTTATTAGATCTAGACTTATTTTGTTATAAGCTATAAGCTTATTTTGAAATAAGCTCTTGAATAAAAAGGTTTAGAAATAAGATAGAAGTTTAGCTTATTTAGAAATAAGCTAGAGATAAGAAAAGAAAAATAAAGGATTAGAAGTAGAAAATAAGCTCAAGTTGTATCCAAAACCTTCATCTTCTTTAAGCTAAAATAAGTTGATTACAATAAGCAAAATAAGCTTTAAAAAGCTTTTAGATTAATAACTAAATAAGCTACACAATAACTAAAATAATCTACTACTATTTTGAGAGTAAACTAAATTCCTATACCTACTACACTCTATTCCTACACGAATTGAAATGCAGCTACTGGATCTCTTTATATAGCCTAACACACAGGGAAATTTTTGTAATTCTCCACTCCCAGCCGCCTCTATTTAATGCCAATGATTTTTATAGTTGCCTCGGAGGACGAACCTCAGACTGACAGTAGGTGACAGCCTTAGACTGACAGCAGGTGACAGTTTGTCATTCTTCCGATCCACCAACCACAATGCGCCACGTCAGCTTCTAGATCCATCTATAACAGAGCCAATGATTGGCTTAGACTCCCAACCTCGTACCTCGGGATCTACACCTCGTACTGACGCCGTACCTGACTGTAGGATATTAGAAATCATTACACTATGGAAGATAGATGGATTAGCCAAATCTAGAGAGAGAAAGTGAGAGAGAAAAGCTTTCTAGTGAGAGAAAGTAAACTTGTATAATGAAATGATTAACCACCTCTTCCATGGGATGGAAGAGGATTATATAGTGTGTACAAAACCGGCCTAAGGGCCTTGGTAGTGTGCTTACTCGTTAGGTTTAATACCCGACCCATTATAGTATGTTATACATTAAACGATTAACTACGAGCTATAATAAACAGTAAAATACATGGGGTGACCGAGTCTTTTTCTAATATCTAACAGTCTCCCCCTAAGGGAGGTCACCCTAGAAAATACAAACTTAAGCTCAACAATCTTCTGATTGATCTTGTGTTCAGCTCGTAGTCTTTGATTCTTCATGTGATATCTTGTACTTTGAAGTAGCGAGTGATCTTTGTCTTGTGGCTTGTGATTGAACTTGATATGTGATATTAAGCTTCTTTGAGATCAAAAGCCAAATCAAATCTTTGATCATCAACTTGTGGTCTTTCGCCGTCTTGTGATCTCGTGTCTTATGGACCGACATGCTCATACCTTTCTTGATCTTGAAAACTTGAATGATTTGTTCTTGAAGTTCTTTAACTTTAATACTTTGCCACTTCAAGAGGGACGTGTGTTATCAGAGTTGCGGAAGCTTAGGAACGTATGCTTGAGCTTTCATGCTTTCTTTGAGTGTGTTGGTCAAGTATGAGCATGCGGTAATGAACTTGTCTCTGCCGGAACAGGATGACACCATCTCCATCTTTATATGAACCTGTAATAAAACAGTTAGCAATAAAGAGAAAAATTGGTTTGAAAATCAGTCGATGTGTTACTTAGTGAAAGTGTTTTTGTAACACATCGAGAGTTTTAAGTTTTTATCAAAGTTCATTAACCGTCAACTCATATAGTGGAACAAGTTTAATTCTTGTAGAATCACACCATCGTTTCTTTCCAGTTGACACAAGTTTGATCCATTTAGGATCTCACAAGTCACCTACCAAGAGCTTGTTTGATGTTGGATCTAGCAGGATTTCCATCTTCACTGTGATACTTAGGTATCACTCGGATGTTCTGACAATACCACAAGGATAATGCGTAGGACTCTTATGATAACCCTTGTTTTCACATTGTGTGAATAAAAAGTAATATGGAATAGTTTCCTAATGAGATTAATTGATGATCTCTTGGCTCTAGACTTAATTGTGCGTTTTGGTTTTAGTGATCGGAGGCTGGAGCGGACTACCACCTTTTCAATATCAACTAACTCAGAGTGAGAAAGTCAATAGATAACGTGTTTAGTCTCTGTGAGAAATGAAACAGAAATCTTTTGAGAGATTTTGAGTGGCTAGGGAGGGTTGTGCATTGTATCACTGGGTCCATAGAGGCTTTCTTCAATGTCAGCAATCATCATTGTAATTCTGACAGTAGATGTATTGACCCGGTTTCTGCCTAAGTGTATGGAGGGCTTCTTTCTTTACACCCTTTATCCTTACATTTCTTTTTCATTCTTCAACCCCTTTAGTGCTTACCGAGACTTCATGACTAGGACCTGGTTGGGTATGTTCTAGTACTAGCTCCATCTCAGTCGGCACTATTCCCTTATTCTCACTTTTACTCCTTTTTATGTCATACCTAAGGACTTTTACACTAACTAATAGATTGTCCCTGGGTAGATCCCTCCGGTTATGGCTGGATCATGGGAACTAATACCTAATCTTACCAACCTTATAACTATGATAAAATTAAATACATGGTCGGTCTTTTTGGTATAGTTCACCTTGCCATAAAACCAATTGAAAAAACTCAATCAGGTACTTGTGATATAAATATCAAAGCTTTAATACCTTGATTGTTTTTGAATTTTCAAAAAAGCTCACCCTCAACATGTGCATCGATTAAAAAAAAATTTTTAGCACAAAGAGGACAGAGTAAACACATGAGTCCACAAAATCACAATTTTTATCAGTTTCATATTTAAATCACAGTTTCTCCCCTTATAAAACATTTCAAACCCTTTGATATTTTGGATACCAATAGATTCAAATATGTTGGAAAACTGGGAGACAAACATGTTTATTATTCACAAGCCAAATGGGGAACATATTAATGCTCCCCTTTAATCAATAAGGGTACGTGTGAGTGACAAGTATAATTTTTTTTTGAAAGATTTTGAGTTTTACGAAAAACTCTTGAAAAACTTTATACTTGTCACTCAATACCTAAAGATACACTACATGATGATGAGAATGTACAAGATATATTATACACAATAAGATGATATTGAACTGAGTATCGGAATGATGAAATCATTCAGTTCTCTGGATGAGTCTGTAGTCAATATCTCTTACACGTCCACTCACAAACCTTTTGAGATTCTCTTGAACTGTCTTTCCAGCAAGAGGTCGAACCCATTTGAACTTGAACTTGTGTGGTTGGTGGTGTGGGTGTTGATGCTATCTTATCAGTAACCATTGAGATAATAGTGTCAATGAGTGGAGTTCTTTGGATAGCTGCATCCTCATAATGAATGGGAACATCCACCATTGATTGAATCTCGAGTTTAGCAGATGACAGAGTTAAACTGGTTTGTACATTTCCAGATTGTTTCTCTGCAACTTCTGCATCAGCTTTGTATTCTCAGCTTTGTTTTCCTCATCATTGGAGACATCATGAACTTTATTATCAGATTAAGAAAGTAAGCTGCTTGAGCTACCAGAATTGTCCTTTGGCTCATCGGGAACCTCTGGAATAATACCAGATCCTTCACTTGAACCTTTGGAAAGTTGTTGAATTTTGTGGTCAAGCAAGCTTCTTCTTCTTTTAGAAGCTTCCACAGCTTCCCCCCGAATCAGCAATCCTTTCTTAAGTAGATTCAAGGCTTTCTTGCAAGCCGCATTAAGAAGACTTGATGTGTAAAGCCCAAATATCCAAAGTACACAATTAATTCAAAACCGTAACACCAAAGTCAATTAAGTCCCGGATGTCTGAATTTCTCCTTATATGATAGTGATGATATAAATTGAAACACCAAAGTCAACTAAGTCCCGGATGTCACAATTATACCCTCTAAATAGCCGAAATGATAACACCTAAGGCAACTAAGTCCCGAATGTACACATTTCTTCTTGCAAGATACTGACTATCTAAAGGAATCATCATACTTATCAAACCTATGTGTACCTCTTTTGTCAACAAATTCTACTCCTTCAAAAATAAGCTTAGTGATTAACTGATTGGGGAAATATTAATCGAAACATATCTTCAACTTCAAGGCTTCTAAAACTGCATAATTATTCCCAAACAAACCTAAGCCTTTTAAAACTATGAGGTGTTGGTAATATTGATCGAATGTAGTTTTAAGCCAAAGCCACTAATCTTGAAATTATATTTAAGCCTCTAAAGTTATTAACTTATGACAACTGAAGCCCTTGGAATTAAAATTAAATTAACTCCCCTCAAATTATTATCCGTTAAGTTAAAACTTTTTCCATATAATTACCGTGACATGTTGAAGATATGTTTGAAAACACTTTCTCCCCCTCGAGCAAAGACTTGTATTCTATTTAAAGATCTATTGTATTTGTTTGAGTGGTCAAAATTTCTTGAAAACCTGTTTTTAGTGTCAAAAACTGATTCTAATTTGATTAGAACACATTTCAAATGGTTAACCCGAACATGATTTATAAAATCAATATTTTTAAGAAAAACCGTTCGGGTTATAAAACTTATACCAATGGCAACTTAGGTCCTTCTAGTTGCATGTTAAAAGGAGCAAGTTCCTAATTGCCATATGTTGCATTCTAAATCCTAAAGGTTGAAACACATAACATCTAAAGCCTAAATGAGTTAAAATTAATTAACTCCCCTTTAAATCATGATCCGTTATTGTCAAACCTTTTACGTTTACTCCTTAATTATTTAGAAAGATCATTTTGAAAGAATTATTAACACATTTCTCCCCCTCAAATTATTCTTTTAAAAATATTTTTCTGATGAGAGACTGAGATGACTAATTTAGTTTTGAAAGACCACCTTTTCCACCATGGTTAACACAAATAATTTTGAAGAATCAATGAAGAAAAATTATTTGGTTAAAAAGAAGACTTTTCTTCTATATGAAGAAATAATGCACTGAAACGTACATTACTCCTATGATGCATGGATATGAAGTAATCCATGCCCGGGAAAAATTAATTACCCGTTGTTAGGAACAACTATTTTTTTGGCGACATGTTTTCCTCAGATTGAAAAGCGGGTTGCAGTCTGAAATAACTGCAAGCCATGAAGTCATGTTTTGAAAACAGTTTGAACTTCCACTCGAACTTCATTTAAAGACCCGTGTCATTATTGAATGACATTTCTAGGTCCGTAAATGTTATCGATTTACAGAAGACATGTCTTGAAATATATTTTTGGTATTTTCTAAAAAAAAATTTATTTGTATGGTTTTTATAGGTTTTATATTTTGTATTTTGTTTTTGTGTTTAAATATATACAAATATACATAGGATATAGGAAGACCATCATTTACTCCTCTTCTCCTTCCTGAATACTTTTAAGGGTTTTCGGAGTCATACTCTTCATACCAAGACGCGAGAGTAAAAATTTGAACCGCTCTCTTGGTAATGCCTTGGTGAATATGTCCGCAAGCTGATAATCTATCGTCACGAAGTACAATTCAACCATGCCTTTCTCAATCTGCTCGCGAATGAAATGGTGGCGTATGTCAGTGTGCTTGGACTGTGAGTGTTGGACATTGTTGCAGCAGAGAGCAATGGCACAGCGATTATCACAATACAGGGGAATCTTATTGAAGGTAAAATCGTAGTCTGTAAGTTGTGACCTCATCCAAAGTATTTGAGCACAGCATCTAGACATGGCCATGTATTCAGCCTCTGTGGTGGAGATCGTAGTGCTCTTTTGTTTCTTTGATGACCAGCTGACTAATTTATCTTCGAGGAACTAAGCACTTCCTGACGTACTTCTTCGTGTGTCTTGACAACCTGCATGGTCCGCATCTGCATAGGCCATTAGTGCCATAGCGGTGTCTTTCGGATACCAAAGTCCCCAATTAATGGTTCCTCTGAGATACTAAAAGACCCGTTTAAGTGCTTCAAGGTGCTTTTTGGTAGGCGATGCTTGATACCTAGCATACATGCATACAACAAATACAAGGTTGGGTCTGCTGGCAGTAAGGTACATTAGGGAGCCGACCATACTATGAAATCAAGTTTGGTCGACTAGAATCCCTAAGGGGTCCTCATCCAATTTAAGTCGATCTACCATGGGTGCATCAACAGGGTCACATAAATCCATCCCAAATTTCTTTAAGATTTCTAGAGCAAATTTTGATTGATTAATAAAAATGCCTCCGGGATTTTGAGAAACTTGTAATCCTAGGAAAAAAGACATTTGTCCCATCATTGACATTTGGAATTTAGAACTCATCTCATTGGAAAATATGTCACATGCTTTAGGGTCGGTCGAGGCAAATATGATATCATCTACATATATTTGAACAAGAAGAATATGTTTGCCTGTTTTCCGAGTGAATAATGTCGGGTCAACTGCACCCTTAGAAAACTTGTTATCTAAAAGAAACCATGATAGAGTGTCATACCATGCCCGAGGAGCCTGTTTTAAACCATACAGAGCCTTCTTCAGATGATAAACACGTGTCGGATGGTCTGGATCAACGAAACCCTTTGGTTGACTAACATAGACTTCTTCCTTCAACTCGCCATTAAGGAATGTTGTCTTGACATCCATTTGATAGATGGTCATGTTTTTACTGGCGGCATTGGCGATGAAGATTCTTATAGCCTCGATGCGTGCAACCGGTGCAAAGGATTCCTCGAAATCAATTCCCTCCTCTTGTCGATATCCCTTGGCCACCAACCTTGCCTTGTTTTTTAGAACATCACCGTACTCATCAAGCTTAACTTTGTAAATCCACTTGAGAGCTATAATCATGACACAGTCTGGACATAGTACTAATTCCCATACTTGAAGTCGATCAAATTCGTGAATCTCATCTTGCATGGCTTGAAACCATCAATCTTCAGTTATGGCAGACTTGAAGTTCTTTGGTTCGACTTTTGACAGTACAGAGTTATACAAGCACCATAAGGCATCGGTTGCAAGTTGTTTTCTAGTAGATACCGGTCGAGAGGGATTGCCAATGACATTATCAAGCGGGTGATCCTTGCTTTATTTCCTAAGATGATGATGTGTTTGAGTGACATGAGTTGATTCTGCTGAACTAACATCCCCGGATGATGATGCTTCAGAACTAGGTTCTAGAGCAAACACGTTTACGAAGGGATTGTTGTCAACAGGAGCATAAGGATTGTCTTCAATGATAGTAGATCCAGCTGAAACGCGTTGTTGTAAAGTTGGAGATTGTAATACCGATGATGACGGTGAATGACTTAGAGAAGGTGCATCTTGATCAATGGTAGTAGAACAAGGTGTACCAGCTGAATTGACTGGAACTAAAACTGCTGGAGCAGGAGAAATCGGTCTTTCAAAACGAGGAGGTTCTAGGTATTTATCAAACATCGGTTGGAATAAAATCTCCAGTTCTTTATTTGTTGGGGGTACATATGGTGCTGCAGGATCCGGATTAGGTACGAGCCCTGAACTTATCTGTCCAGGCGTCAGAAACGTAGGTGCGGGTCCTGTACTGAGTCGCACAGGTGCCATAGGCTTATACAACTTATCGAATTGAACGTGAATAGTTTCCATGATTTGTCGGGTTCTTTTGTTGTATATTCTATAACCCTTCCTGCTTGGTGCATAACCAACGAAAATTCCAATATCAGTTGTTGGTTGTAATTTTCTAAGATCCTCACTTGTAGGCGTACAACAATTGGTGTCTTAAAAGCGGTACGAAATGCCCACAAAGCATCATCTAGTTTGTCGGGCCATGAGGCACGGTTTTCTCCAACCGTCCTTTCTAGAAATACATTTTAAACCATGATTGGACACCTTCGACTTGACCGCTCGTTTGAGGTGATAGCTGGGGGCGGGGGGTAGCGGTAGCTAGACGATGTGTGACCCCATACTTAGACATTACTTTAGCAAACTGATCATTACAAAAGTGGGTTCCACGATCGCTTATAATAGTTCTAGGTGTTCCGAATCGGGCAAAAAGGGATTTCAAAAACTTTACTATAACTCTAGCATCATTTGTGGGGAGCGCCTTTGCTTCAACCCATTTTGAAAGATAATCAACGGCTACGAGGATGTATTTATTCCCATGTGAAGACGAAAATGGTCCCATGAAATCAATACCCTATACATCAAAGATTTCACAAACTTGGATAGCGTTTTGATGCATCTCATACTCTTGTGAAATTTGCCTTGTCTTTGACACGTATCACAAGATTTGATCATTGTATGGGCATCTCGATATATGTTGACCAAAAGAAACTGGCATCAAATACTTTTCGAGCGGTGAGATTGGCACTATGATGGCCCCCAGTTGGTCCTTCATGACAAGCTCTGAGAATGTCAATAGCTTCTTGCCCATGCACACACCGTCGAATGATTTTGATCCATAGAAATACGAAAAAGATAGGGATCATCCAGAAATAATGTTTAACGTCTTTGAAAAATTTTCTTCTTATTGTTTAGTCTGTCATTCCTTTGATGATAAAATTCCCTGCATGGAAATTTGCGTAGTGTGCAAACCATGGGGTACTTTCACTAGAAATAACTCCAAGAGTCTCTAAAGGAAAATGTTCATTTATGTCCTTGTTTTCTAACACATCCTTATAGGGATTCTCAAGTCTAGATAAATGATCTGCCGCAAGGTTCTCACTTCCTTTTTTATCACGGCCGGTGATACAAATTCTTGTAGGAGAATAACCCCCAAGGCAACTCGGCTAGGCGTCTTGTTTGTTCATAGGAATTTTAAAGCCGATTGATACCGTATACACTAAGACATTTTATGAATAAATACAAGATATGGCGAAACTTTTTCAAAATTAAATACACAAACGGCAAGCATTTCCTTTCCGAGTAGTGTAATGAATTTAAGCTTTTGTCATTGTATTACTGTGAATGTATATGCCTGAAAGTGCTTCGAGCTATTGTTGTCCTAGAAAAAATAAAACCGCACCAATCGCGAAATCACTTGCATCACACATGAGTTCGAAAGGTAGGTTCCAATCCGGGACAACTAAGATCGGAGCTTCGGTAAGCTTCTTTTTAAGAGTCTGAAAAGCATCAATACAATCCTTAGAAAACACAAACGGTGTTTCCTTCTCAAGAAGGTGAGTCATCGGTCTAGCTATTTTGGAAAAGTCTTGAATAAAACGTCGGTAAAAACCTGCATGACCTAGGAAACTCCTAACACCTTTTACGGTAGTCGGGTGAGGGAGCTTAGCGATAACATCGACTTTAGCACGATCGACCTCAATTCCCGACTTTGAAATTTTATGTCCTAACACAATTCCTTCTCTACACATAAAGTGACATTTCTCCCAATTAAGAACTAAATTCGTGTCTTCACACCGTTTTAGCATCTTTTCTAAATTGGAGAGGCATGAATCAAAACTATCCCCAAAAACCGAGAAATCATCCATAAACACTTCCATAGTCTTTTCGATCATATCATGGAATATGGCCATCATACACCGTTGGAAAGTACCGGGAGCATTACACAAGCCAAAAGGCATGCGACGGTACGCGAAAGTTCCATACGGGCATGTGAAAGTAGTTTTCTCCTGGTCTTGGGGATCTATTGGTATTTAAATACCGAAAATCCATCTAGAAAACAATAAAACTCATTCCCGGCTAATCTTTCTATCATCTGATCCATAAACGGCAATGGAAAATGATCTTTTCGAGTTGCTTCATTTAACTTCCTATAGTCAATACAAACTCTCCACCCGGTAACTAAACGTGTCGGAATTAATTCATTTTCTTCATTAGCAACAACGGTTATTCCACCTTTCTTTGGAACACAATGCACTGGACTAACCCATGGGCTGTCGGAGATCGGGTAAATCATACCGGCATCAAGAAGTTTTAAGACCTCCTTTTTTATTACCTCGTGAATTTTTGGGTTAACCCGTCTTTGACTTTGAACCGTAGGTTTGTAATCATCCTCCATCAAGATTTTGTGTGTACAAAAAACATGGTCGTACCCTTGGATTCGGTGATTTTCCAAGCAATGGCCCGTTTATGAGATTTAAGCACTTTTAAGAGAGCATCTTTTTCATCATCGTTTAAACCTTTTGCAATAATCACGGGTAACTTGTTTTCTTCTAAGTGCGCATATTCCAAGTGAGACGGTAAATCTTTTAACTCTAATTCCGGAGGCTCTTCAATTGAAGATTTTGCCTCAGTCACTTCACTTTGTTTAAGGTCCATCGGAGGAAGTTGAAACGGGTCATTATTTAACAATTTTTCAATCAAACAAATATCTTCCTCCGGATCGCAATCGGCATGATCAATTTCTGGTGAAATCGAATCGTCCTTAAGATAAGCTTCGATTTCTTCCAAAATGAATTCGGAAGTAAACGGATCAGACGTCGGGATGGGATTGCCACCTGAAGATTTAGAAAATCCTATCAATTCCAGAGCATACTCCTCACAAACTACATCAATGATGTCAATTCGGTTTACCGACTTATCATTTATAGAGGAGTATCTCGTGGTTTGATCTAGATTAAAAGTGACGGCTTCGTTATCAACCCGAAGGGTTATTTCTTCTCCATAAACATCAATTAAAGCACGACCGGTCCTCAAAAAGGATCTCCCAAGTATGAGAGGAACTCGAGGATCGGCTTCGAAATCGACAACAACAAAGTCGGTAGGAAAATGAAATTTCCCAACTTTGACAAAAACGTCGTCGGCAAGTCCTTTAGGATAAGTAATCGATCGGTCCGCTAACTCTAAAGTCATCCGAGTTGGTGTAAGTTCAGGTAAAGAAAGCTTTTTCCAAATAGAAAGAGGCATAAGATTTATGCTCGCGCCAAGATCGGCCAAGGTGTGACATACATCCATTCCCGTGAAATTACATGGAATAAGAAACTTGCGGGGATCTCCAAGCTTTTCGGGAAGCTTTTTGAGGAGCATCGCCGAGCAATTCTCGTTCAATGGTATCTTAGCTAACTCAAGCAACTTTTCCTTATTCATGAGCAAACTCTTAATCGTAGGAGCAAATCTTGGCATCAAAAGTAAAGCATCCGCGAAACTTATGTCAAAACGTAAATCTTGAAACATTTGAAAAATCTTCTCTTTTTGATTTGAAGCTTTGTCACAGGACTTTTCTTGATTAAGTCGAGAAGGATAAGGAATATTTGGCTTGGGTAAATTCTTCGGAACATCGGGTTCCGGAATGGGAGTGGTTTTAGGCAAAGTCTTTGGAACATCGGGTTCCGGAGTTGGAATGGGGGTAACCGGAGGTGGGATTTGAGCGGTACTTCCTTGGAAATTAGATTGCTCCTTATCCGTTGTCTCCTCGGTTTCTCGTTCCACTACCTTTTTAGGAGAAGGATTAGTAGGAATCGAGGGTCCCTCGTAAGCAACACCACTTCGAGTAGTGATCGCTTTCATCTCACCCTTCGGGTTTGGAATGGTATTACTCGGAAGAGTACCCGAAGTTGAGGCTTGGTTCTGAAACAATCCACATATCATGTTTTGCAAATTATTTTGAAAGGTAGTTTGTTGATTCATCATGACGGCTTGTTGAGATTTTATCGTGTTTTGAATTTCATTCTTAAGGTCTCCTTTCAACGAGTTGATTTGATTTTGCATGTTTCTCAACATTTGATCGTTATTTCTCTTGTAACTCGAAAAATCATTTGAAATCTCTTGTTGAACTTGATTATTAGGCACTTGAAAAGGTTGGTTTTGAAATCCTTGGTTTTGAAAATTCGGAGCATGATTATTTTGAGCTTGAAAACCTTGATTACCATGAAAATTATTTCCCCGATTAAAATTATTCCCTTGACCTTGATTTTGATTAAACCTATTTTGACCATTGTTTTGCACCGGAGCAAAACCTGGTGGTGCCATTTGATTACTAACACGGTTCGGAGGGTTAACTTGATTGTAAGTACCTGATATGTGTGAAAACACATATCCGTTTTTATATCAAAATAGGCCCTAAAAGATAAAATTATGCTTTAAATGCTTGTATATTGCTTGTTTTGTCTTTGTGATTATGTAGGTACGGATAATGCAAATATCACAAGAAAATGGTCAAAACCGGACAAACTCGGACACGGGAAAGGAAAGAGAATACAAGAGCCGGGGGAATGCTATTAAAGGTCAACAAAAGTCAACCCTTGGTCAACCAAAGTCAACGCATAAAATGACAAAACCCAAATTTCCCAAAATAGTCCCTCAAAGTTAAATCAAATCACAAAATAAACCCTTAAACCCTAACACCGTTATCTTTTGATTAATAAAAGATAACGGTCGTTATCTTTTTATATAAAAAAAACCAATCCTTGTCTACTTTGCTTGGCCCAAACCCTTTCTATAAGCCCAAAAGTCAAACAAATATGAGACCGGGTAAAAAAGAAGTCAAACACACTCTTATAAAAGTAAAAACGCGGGAAAACTGTTGTTACTGTTCATCGTCATCTCCAATATTTACCTGCGTCAAAACAAAGGGTAAATGCAAATTGGCTACATGGCTAGTTAATTCAAGTGACAGGCAATGATATGGCAAAGCTATACGTCATCAAACGCTCTCATTGGTCAAGACACCTTAAGGGGAATGCCACGTAGAAGCAAAGAAAGCACACAAGGATGGGATTTTTACACTAATTCCTTTGCAAAAGAAGCACAATGGCTCTGACACACGGATTGCCACGCTGGCAATCCGTGTGCTCATCAAAACGATCCAAGGGCCAAGAATGAAGATCTAATGATTGGCAAGATTCAAGGGCAAGGATTTATGGGAGCATCTAACAACTCCAGGACCTAGAAGCTTCTCTGAAGGCTATAAAAAGCCTCTCACATTCATACACAGACATCTTCTTTTCTACATTTTTTACAGTTTTCTTAAGTAGCTTTTGTAATCATTTTACTTAAATGTAATTTTTCTTATTAAAAAGTTTTTGTAATCTTCATTTCCAAGTATTGTAACCTGTTCTCTATTAATGAAATCATTTTTCACTTTTACTTAATATTGTTTCACTATTAAGCTTTTGCAAATCCGCATACTCATGATTACTGTTTCATAAGCTCTCATAAGCTCCTTATAAGCTCTTTGAGTCTCTAAGTTCAAATTGAGCTAATAATAAACATTTAATCTATTTAAACATTTAAAATCAGACAATTACCTTTTGCTTAATGGATTTTGAGCTTTTGGATGATAAGCTTACAATGGAAGAGCTTATGGGACTTTTATTGGCTTATTCTTAATAAGTCAAAGCTTGTAGACAGCTCAATTGAGCTTTTATAGCCTTTGTTTAGCTAAGGCAATTGTAAGTCCCTTATTTCTATTTATGTCTTAAATATCTAGCTTAATAGTTGCTTATTCTCCTTATAATTAGCTTATGTGTGCTTAGGTTCTCCAAATCACGATCAACAAACATCAAACGAACGAATCTTAATCACAAAACCCCGGCAGCGGCGCCAAAAATTGATATGTTCAATTTAATACGTAATAATATCCAAAGTATAGAATATTCTAAAACTACCCTTGAGGACAAAGGTAGTAGGAAAAATCTTACAAAAATACTACACGTTTTAACCGGTAAGTGATTACCGGGTCGTTTTCCCAAAGATTTATGAAACTGAGACCACGTTTGTTATTTGGACAATGATTTGAATTGGTTCGAAGATGATTTGTTTTTTAAAATCCTAAAAGTGAGCAAATTAAGGCACAATTAAACCTAACTTTAATAACGGGAAATTAAACTTTAACTAAAAACGCAAAACGAGAACCCTAAACGGTGACTAAAAAACCTAAATTTCCAAAAATAAACCTAAAATGAATTTTCACTTTTAATAGACTCTAATTAACTAAAAGTAAGATTAAAGAAAACTAGAATGAAAAGGAAGTTGATTTGAGCTTAAAAACAACGAAAAACTGAACGGAAAAAAAAAAAAAAAAAAAAATGAATCTCATTCTTTAAAAAACGAAATTTTGCAATTTAAACCCTACAGAAGCAAAACTATTTTTCCTAGGAACTATATGATAAAAGAATTATATTTTTTGATTTATAATTTTTTATGAATTAAAAACGATTTTAAAGAAAATTAAATATAAAAAATACTAAACGTTTTATGAAAAATCTGAAAAAATTACAGAAAATAGCTTGAGTAGTGAAGAATCTAAGAAAAATAAAATTGGAAACACAGCTTATCTGAATAAGCTGTGGTAATAAAGCAAAACAGCTATCTTAACTAAAAGAGATATAAATGTATATCAAAGATAAATTGTGAATCCTAATACCGAAAAAAGTAAGACGCCAAGGGGCGAGATGTTTGTGTGTGGGAGTGTGAGGCTTTAAAAAGGTTGAGGGTGTTGAGGTCGGGGGTTCGAGTCTTGCTCACCCCCGACTTCCACCTTCCCTTTTTTTTATATTTGGAAAAAGTTTAAAAAGCAAAGTTGTAAAACATATGAGAATAAGCAAAATCAATAAAAAGAACTTTTAATAGAACCTACTGAATAAGCCAGAAAATGGTTTAAAAGAAAACAGCTTGGATTTTTAAAGAAATTTTTTTTTGCTTTTACTTATTAAGCTACTAGAAAATTAGAATAAGCTCAAACTATAACTAAATAAGCTTCAAGCTACCTTTATCCTAACCTAATGAGCAAGAGTGAGCAGGAAATAAGCAAGATTAACAAATCATAAGCTGAGAAACTCTAATAAGCACTTGGAACCAATTGACATACCAAACAGTCCTTAAAGCAACTTAGAGCTCAAATTTCTATAAGCAAATGAAACCTTGAAGCAAAGTGGCTCATACCAGCTTAAACTTAGACCTAAGGGCTACTAGAAAAAGCTTTTAAAAACTATTTTGAAAAACTAGAACTTAATAAAAAACCTAAATGAAAACTGCTGATTTACTCAGAACACTTAGTTACTTTTGGTTTTGAAAATGAACAATGCAGATTTTTAAGGCTAAAAAAGATATCAAAATGAGCTAATTATTGAAAAACAAGTTTAAACTAATGTAGAGTGATATATAAGCTACTTGTAAACCTAATTTGAAAAGCTAAAAACTACTTTTACCTACTAAAAATTAAAATTGAAAAATGACTTTGTTTGTTTTTCTTATCTGATGCAAATGAACACTTAAATGTCCAAACCCAAAGTGCAGGATTAGTGTTTTGTTTCTACACAAATAAAAAACCAAAGTAAGAGTAATTAGAGCAATTTGAACAACTAGAAGCTATCTTAAGCTAGATTAACCAAATAAGCAGAACTTAAACATTAATCCTTACAACTACTTAAAAAACATATTTAACCTACAAGGACCTTAAGACTTAGACTCATAAACTTAAAAAATGAAGTTTAAAGTTGATTTAAAAGAACAAAAGGCTATGGACACAGTACTTAACTTTAGTTAGTAACGGCCATAAGCCATACGACCCCTTTAAAAACCGTAAATCCCATTTTCAGCTATATGAATTTCAAATTTAATGAGCAAAATGCAAATACCAGATAGTAGATAGCTACTAGCAGACCTAATGAACACATTTAAGCTAACACTTAAGCCAGATTAATAAGCTATGACACTATGCTAATATTTTTGGTTTTTTTAACTGATTTTATGACAGATTAAGTAAACTAAGTATTTTAAACTACAAATCAAACACAATAAGCACAATTCAACTATAATAAGCACAAATAAGCTAACCTAAACATCAATAAGCAAAAATTAAGCAATATTAAGCTAATTAACAGATATAAGTAAGTTTATAGACAGAAAAGGTAAATTAAAAACTTACTGAAGCCTTTGCACAAACAAGGCTAGCAAATGCTCTAAGAGCTATCAACAAGCTCCAGCTTATCAAGTGATAAGCTGGTAGGGTCCTTAAGGGAGGTAGTAGGGGGGAGGCCTTCCTTAATTTGACCTTCCAACCATGTTTTATGCTAAGTAATTTTTTGGGAGGTATTCAAATGTCAATAAGCACAACTAAGCTTTGAGAGCTTAGTTGAGTAAGTAGACAGCCTAGAGTAGATAAAACTTATGAGCTTATGTGAAAAAGAAAAGAGATAGTCAAACAATTAATGTGACAAATTGATCATATTTAACAGCAAACATTGTTATTAATAATTATGAAACTGATTACAACTTAAAAGTATGTTACATTAAGTATAAATCTATAAGCAAAAAAACGATTAAAAATTAACATAAGCTAAATTAAAAGCTACTCTCTATAACTACTCCTAGATAAGCTAGATACTGAAAGATTTCCCGTGGTGGAGGAGTGATATCTATTTTTAGGAGATGAAGAAGCTTTTAGGCCCTCAAGTCTGTTAGACGCTCCAAATGATCCTGGCCCTTCTTTGCTTCCAATCATTTGATCCCATCTTGTGTCCGTTGGAATAAAGTGTAATCACACGGATTGCCAACGTGGCATTCCATGTGTCAGAGTACTTGTGCCTCTTTTCCAAAGGTTTTAGTGCAAATTTCTCTTCCTTGTGTGTTTCATTGCATCCACGTGTGTCCCTCCTTATCCTGCTTCGACCAATGAAGCCTTTGAGATGTCTTCTTTGCCACTTATAACTTTGGTAACTACTTACTCGAATTTAGAGCCACTTGTCCCAGATTTGCATTTTACCCTTGATTTGGGTGAGGTTAAACATAGAAGACGTGAAATAGTAACAAACAGGAATTTCCTCCCTTTTTCTTTTCCTTTTTATACCTTGTGTTTGACCCGGGGTGTGAGGATTTGACTTGGGCTTTAATAAAAAGAAATGGGCCGGGTGCATTTGGGCTTGGTTATAAATGGTTAAGTTATAAAGGGATAATGACCGTTATCTCTTTATTATAAAGGAGATAACGGTGTTAGGGTTTAGGGACTTTGGGTGAAATTAGGTTTAACATTTAGGGTATTTTGGGTATTTTGAGGATTTTGTCTTTTTGTGGTTGACCAATGTTGATCAAGGATTAACTATGTTGACCATTGATAGCAATCTTCCGGCTCTTTTGTACTCTTTCCATTCTGGTGTTCGTGTTTGTTCGGCTTTTGACCGTTTTTTTGTGATATTTGCATTATCCGTACCTACACATACACAAACAACAAAATAGACAAATACAAGCATATTTTTACACATTTTGATCATTTAAGAGCCATTTTAGATATAATAAAGATATGTGATTTCTCACATATCAATAGTCTATCAAATAGATGTGAAAACTACGTTCCTGAATGGTATACTACGTGAAGAGGTCTACGTCAGCCAATCAGATGGATTTGTATATCAAGATAATCCTAATCATGTGTACAAGCTCAAGAAGGCTCTTTACGGGTTAAAGCAGGCACCAAGGACTAGGTATGATTTGTTATCGTCATTTCTACTCTCCTAAAATTTCTCCAAAAGTTCTCCAAGGGCACGGTTGATCCTACATTATTTACTCAGAAAGAAGGCAGAGACATCTTACTGGTACAAATCTATATAGATGATATAATATTTGCTTTTACTGATCTGTCACTTTGTGAAACATTTATAGAAATAATGTGTTTTAAGATGTCGATGATGGGCAAAATGTCGTTCTTTCTAGGACTTTGGATTTCTCAAAGTCCCAAAGGCATCTTTCTTACCCAATCCAACTATGCTCTTGAGATAATTAAAAAAATATGGTATGGAAACCAGTGACCCTATGGATACTCCCATAGTGGAAAAATCTAAACTGGATGCAGATCCACAAGGGAAAGAAGTTGATCACACACGTTATCGTGGAATGATTGGCTCCCTTATGTATCTGACTGCTAGTCGACCAGACCTTGTATTTGTTGTGTGCATGTGTGCCCGGTGTCAGGCCAAGCCTACTAAAAAGCACTTACATGCAGTTAAATGACATTTTCGATACCTACGAGGAACCATTAACATGGGTTTGTGGTATTCAAAGGATTCCTGTATTGAATTAACAGCTTTTGCAGACACAGATCATGCTGGTTACAAAGATACCATAAGAAGTACATCTCGTAGTATACAGCTTTTGGGTGACAGATTAGTCAGTTGGTCATCCAAGAAACAGAAGAGCACCGCCATATCTAGTACAAAAGTTGAATACATTGCCTTGTCAGGATGTTGTGCTCAAATACTTTGGATGAGATCACAATTAACTGACTATGGCCTTGGGTTCAACAAGATACCTCTGTACTGCGATAACAAAAGTGTCGTTTCTATATGTTGTAACAATGTCCAACATTCCCGATTGAAGCATATTGACATCAGGGGGTGGTTGAGCTATACTTCGTTAGAACAGAATACCAGCTTGAATTTCTTATCAACAAGCTTGGAATGAGAAGTATATCTCCTAAAACACTAAAAGTTTGGAAGACGAAGAAGAAGAGTGATGGTGGCACATCTTCTTGTATCCTATGTAAATACAGAAAACCAGAAAAAAACCTAAAAATATTTTCACTCTTATAAAAATTTTACAAAAAGAAAATAGAAAAATATAAAACCCATAAAAAGAATTTAGAAGATTAAAAAATCAAAAAAATACAAAAATATGGTTTTCATGACATGTCTTCTGACAATTGATAATATTTAAGGCTTTAGATATGTCACTCAATAATGACACGGACCTGTAAATAAAGTTCGAGCAGAAGTTCAAACTGTTTTCAAACATGTTATTGGCTTGCGATTATTTCAGATAGCAACCCGGTTTTCATCTTAAAGGCAAGTATTTTGCCAAAAAAGAAAACTTGACCTCATAACGGGAACTAATTTTCTCAGGCATGAACTACTTTATGATTATGCAAAGGCTTGTGTATACTTTTTTACACAACCCGTGCTTTCTGTCAAATAAGTGTACGTGTCAGTGCATTTATTTATGTCAAACAAGAAAATTCTTGTTTTTATTGGTGTTGTATTTCAAAAACGATTAATCATCTCAGTTTCTCATTAGAAAAAATTTTAAAAGAATTTTCTATCACTCAAACAATGTCTACAGCTCTTTAAATAGAAAACGGCACAGTATTTGAGGGGAATTTTTTTTCAAATTCTTTCAAAAGTCACCTCGGAATAAAAGGAAAAGTTTTTAACAATAACAGATCATCAATTAAAGGGGAGTTAATGTATTTGTAACTCTGTTGGTCTTAAGATGTTATTTGTTTTATCTTTTAGGGACTTAATGGCAAAATATAGGAATTAGAAACTAAGTTTGCAACTTAAGGGACTTAATGTGTCATTTCTATAGAATGTTTAGACTTAATATTAAGTTTAAAAGGAAGATAGAAGGAATATCAAACTTAAAGGGCCACTTTTGATAATTTCAAAATTCTAACTGGTTATACCTCATTTGATACACAAATCGCACAACACACACACTTATCACAAAACCAAACACACTCTTATTCTCTCAACACATCTCGCACGCTTCAAAGGCCAAAATCAAATCTCGTTTTCAAGGTTTAAGGTACACTCTAACATGTTTAGAAACTCTTTAACGTCTCTTTGGTAAAAGGAATTAGATATTATCTCCTTTTTTATACTCGAAAATCTTAAAATTCGTTTTAGGGTTCTTGAAAAATAAAAGTTGAGATTTCTTAAAATTGGTTGAGGGGTTTTGATCATTAGGGTGCGTCTAAGCCTCATGTGAAACAATTTTTGATAATATTAACATATAAGTTAGATATATTGATTCTTTGCATATGAATGGTGCGAAACATATATGTATTGCGTGTTTATTTATGGGTTTATGTTCATTAGTGTGACACTCGTGATTTGGACTGGTTAGCTTTACCTTTAGATATGGCTATGTGTTCATTTTATGAGATTAAGTGGTGTGCTATGTGATTATTATGTGTGCTAAGTGATTTTAGTATGTGCTTAAGATCATTTTGAGTTATATGGGCATCTCATTTTAATCAGGTTGTGGGAAGTGATTGGTATTCCATTTGTTCACATGCGGTGATAATGGAAATGATTGGCGTATTGTATGTAATGCTATGTCAAATATTTAGATTATTGTGGATTAAGTGTTTGTGGAAAATGTGTTATATTGGAAGATAGTTAAGTGAGTGAAATATGGAAGTTTGCAGTAAACATTCCATAAATAGAAAGTGAAATATGAAATGAAAAGTTATTTTTAGAAAGTCTAGTAGGTGGCGTTTATGTAAAAAGGTTTACTCAAATTAGCTTAGGTTTTTATAAAAACTTAAGGTAATGTAAGAAATAGGGTAATTAATAAATTAATCAAAAAATATATAAAATAATAAAAGGGGGGGACGATCGGCATATAGAGTTTAAAAGGATTTAGGAGTGCTAAATTTGTAAAAGTGGAATTATAGGGGGATTAGGATACCATTTAGATATATTAGAAGAAACCTAGTTCACAAATAACTCCTTCCCTCTCTATATTGGTCGAAATCACAGCCCCCATAGCCAAAGAAATATCCACCTCCATTGTTGATCCAAGGAAAACCTCAAGAATCGTTGTTTAGGTTCTAGCATTCAAGGTAAGCATGTTAATCCTATCTAATTTATATATTCATGTAACATTTAATGTGAGATCGAGGTTATAGAAAATACATGAAATAAAGGAGCTTAATATATAATAATGATTAGGGTTAGTCTAGGGTTATGATCATGCATGTTTCATGTTAGGGTTTGCGTCAGATCTTGATTTAGGGTGAGCAAGATTTAGGTCTGTGTTCACGAGTGAATATCTCCATAATGGTAATAGGTTTTTGAGTGTTTCTGGACTCTAAACAGTAGCTTATTGAATGTACTTTTCAAAAAGTCTGGCCTCGATCGATTTTGAGTTCTAGAAGTTAGCCAACTAGTCATTTCAAGAAAAGTTGTCAAAATAGTAAATACGGGTTAGATTTAGGTCAGCATTAGAGAGGTAAAACCCCTACTTAAAATTCTAATAAAGCTTAGACAAACCACGAAGGTCAAGTTCTATATGTCTATTAATCTCACACCAAAATTTAGCCTCTGATTAGTTGTCTAAGTATGGTAATTAGGGCCATACATTTTAGTGTGCAATCAGATCCAAATTGGGACAGTTTTGAAGTTGGATTTTATTTGGTGTAGTGGCACATATAGTGAGCACTTAGGAATTACAAGGTAGTTAATAAACTCATAAATGAACTTAGGTGATTTTTGGTATAATTTATGGAGGTCAGCAAGTAAGGTTTTTAAGTACGTAAAGATACACTAAAGTTCTGCAATTCTGAATAAATTGTAAGTAACTAGTGAAAGGTGTTAATGAAGTGGTTAAGGTTGGGCATGGTGTCGGGGTGACCCATGATGGTTAATCAAACAAACCCTTATACATCTATCATATGAGTGTTACATGGACATGAGCTTTTAGCTTGGTCACGTGTAACACATTTGTGTTTGTATTGTGTAGCTTGTGTGGATATTGTTTGGAAGCTGCTTGTGCTTCAGGTGAGTTTCATAGCCCCTCTTTTCTTATGATTTATTGGGGTGGAAATGATGCAAAGTGTTTGGAAATGTTTTGATTACTGTGATAATGTGTTGTCAAAAATGCATGGACTATACGTGACTATTGTATGTTGTGTGCTACATGTTTTGTGATGTGATATTGAGAATTGCGAACTAAGTCAGGGGGATTACCTGCGGGTATCCATGGCCTGTTTAGTGGATGGTACTGTGGCCTAGCTAGCAGGAGGGTTACTTGCGAGTATCCATGGCCTGGGCTAAGGGGGTAACCACAGGGACCTTGGTACGATTGAGACGTCTTATAAATCGTTACTAGGAAATCGTGTAATTGGATTGTATTGGATTGGTTGTGCATGCTAGCCTGTATGATAGTTCATTTATTGTCCTGCAATGTTTTCTTTATTATCATAGTAATGTGTAGTTTGGATTTTATATCGTGTCTTAAGCCTATGACTCTCACCAACTTTATGTTGACATTTTTAAGCATCATTTTCAGGTGAATATCGTGATGATAAGAAGGATGTTAAGAAGAGTGGCTAGAGAGACCCTAGGCATTGTTTGTGGAACTGTCTTTTCTAGTCTTTTCATTTATGACATTTGTTTTGCTTGATACTTGTTTATTGGAGATTGTTAGTATTTGGATTATGTTGTTTCGTGTACGACATTACTTTAGTAATGCAAGACTCCTTTATCTTGTGTTGGGTATTGTCATGACACATAGTGTCCATTTAATTATTTCCTTCATTTAGATTTCTCTATAGTAGATACCATTGTGTTGTGATGATATCCATTCTCGTTACGCCTCGCGTTTCCGCCTTGGCGGGGTGTGACAGATTTGCTCAATTTCTGTGGAACTCATCCCTTGATTTGTAGTTGGCATTGTTCTTCAAAATCGCAATAAATATAACATATAATGAGATTTCGTCCAAAATAAGATCACGACACGCAATAAGTACAATATATATAAAATGAGATCACAACACGCATATATATATAGGGTATGATTAACCATGGCAAACATAAATCAACATCACAAATAGCATAATCATAACCAACATCATATGTTAATACTTAATACATCATTTTACCTAAATAAAAAGAGTACAAGTTTCTCATTAACTCTACTAACCGAGTACTACACAGTTTAGTAAGCTATAATACAAAAGAAGCTACAAAATGATACTAATCTATTTGTCTATATACCAAAGTGCCTCTCAATCTCCTAGATACGGGCCTCAATGTCCTATGCTTGACTTTGTAGCTCAACCATCTCAAGCCTGTCAGCCCTACGGGACTCCCGTAAATCTATGATATCCATATAAGCGGCTCCTAGTAAAGCTTGTAGTGCCTCAACTCGCTGCTCTAAAGTCTCAGCCCTAGCATGCGGTGCCTCAACATCCTGCCCTGTCAACACATCCCTTTAGAGGCGAACTATGTCTCCACTCTCAAGTCTGTCTAATATGGCTCCGCTCAAGATAAGTCTTTGCGTCCTAGACCCGTCTGCGCAACTCTGATATCTCGAGTATGTTTGTCTTCTAAGAATCCTATAAATTTATGGCCTGCTGCTCAGTAGTCACTGCTTGGAGTTGCAACAGTGTGATCCTGCCTTTAGTGATCTTCAATGAGTCTCGAGTAACCTCATCGTGCTGCTCTAATGTCTCAACTTTAACACGAAGAGCCACAATCTTCTACTCGGCATATGCTAATCTAGCACGTAGGGTCTCTACATCTTCCTCTACAGACTCGATACACTCTGGTAGGAGCTCATCCATCTAATCCAAAACCTCATCAGTCACGTCATCATGACGAGCAAGCCTCGTCACCAATAGAGGGACGACCTACTGAATAGTCTCGTCAGTAACTGGTTAGACAAGCGCTAATGCTACTAGTGCTACTGGTGATAGTGGTGGTGAAGGCAATATGGA